>JAPYYS010000701.1:0-131661 GCA_030522525.1 Campopleginae sp. 14b | reverse complement strand
GGACCAATTGCCGAGATTGTAAAAGAGGCAAATGAACTTTGTATTTTTTCAATTAAATACCTTTACTTATTTATTGATTCGAGAACGATAGAGAAAAAAGGGGGGGGGGAGAGAGAGAGAATCTCGTATCGATAATACGCGAGGGGCTGAGTAAAGTGTACTATTGGATTAAGCAGAGAATCGCATACGTTGAATTGGTCATGCATGCGAGGAAACATTGGTGCAAGTCGTGCGACCGGATCGTCTCTCGATAAGATGCTCCGCGCGCTGCCGCGGCCAATTAATTAATTAATTAACCGCGATTCGTGAATACGCCTCTCTTTGCTTCACTATATAAACATATCCATATAAACATATATGTATACTTTGAATATATACGATGTACATTATACATGTAGCTTGATACTGTAATGAGTTTATTTATTGGCGTTGGCTTATCGTCAACCACGCGCGTCACCCTGAACCCGCGAGAGATCGCGTTTGCTCTCTGTCCTCTCTTGCTCTTTGCCACGAAGGCGGCAGGAACAAGACACGCTGAAACACGGCAATCCACATAGTTTAATAGCAACTGTTACCCTCATCGATTAAACATTATTATTTCTTCCAATACCATTATATATAGAGATCATGAATAAGAGAACCAACCCAATTTTCTTCTGATCCCAACGTCTCTCGTCGAACCGCCGCATCCTTTTATTTCTCTATTTCGTAATCTTCCACCTTTTTCACAACGTGTCTTTTTCAAATCGTTATAACTTTTCACGAATCAACTAGTTGGCTTCACTTATTTCTTAGCCAGATTGTTTGGAGTCTGGCGTTTTGATTTCACTATAATCGAAGCTCCATAGTCGCGCTTCTTACAATGATACAGAACAATTAAACTTGTGGCGCGTCCAATGCACCGGAAGTCTGTGATTAAGGTTTCAAAAGCTATAGCGTGTTGGCGGTATGAAACAGCAGGACTTTTATGATTATTTCATTCGCACCAATTTACCTGACAATTATTTTTGTTTTATTTTCAACAATTTTCATCTCATATTGCTGATAGTTTCATTTTTTCTCCCTCCAAGTAAATGCCGAAAAGGTGACACACGTATCCATCATGAACAGGATTGAGTCAAATTCGACGTGATCTTGGAATGATAATTTAGATTGCGATAGGACGATGATTTGCATTTTTGAATGCAGATTTATATGATTAAAGGGCCTAATAATCAATCAGGTTTGTGCTCATACTAGACGCTATCCTCCATCTCCACGACCTTGAAAAAAATTGCCTCTGATTTGGTTAACAAAGTCGTCGGAAAAGAAATAAAAAGATGACGATTAATGGCTAACATTATACAAAAGCGGTCTGTCACGTTTTGTTGTTCATTCGGCTCGGGTGAATTTAACGTGGCGACCGAGTGACGAACATGAAATGATACAGAAAAACAAAAAGAGAAAAAAAAAAGAAGTCAACAGGTATTTCAGAGAAAAAAAGGAATCGTCGTGACAGTATCCCCCGAGCGCGAGAAACTTTGCGTTGACGGCGTAGAGAGCACACACGAGAGGAGTCGGGGCTTACGTGATTTGTTTCGTATCCTCGTATTATATGCGCGTGTGCTCTCTCAGCGGACTCGTTCGTTTGATGTCACGGTAACGATACCTAAGACTTTTCTCGTAAATCCTCAGTTCTTTCTGGACTCTCGAGTGCGTGTGTTCAGGACACTCGCTCTCCAGTACCCATATACGCATAAACACATGTATAAATATATGTGGAAAGCCCTGTATACGAGTATCTACATGATACTAAATGCTTATATACGTATACGTTTATATAAATGTATGCATGTATATAAATATATCGTAGAGGGAATAAAAAAAGAGGAGACCACGAAAAGAGGATCTCGTTCCCGGTCACGCTCGTGGGAGAGACGATTTCCTTGGAATTATGCTAATTGACGGATTCCCCGAAACAGACACACGCACACGATTTGTTCCCCCGTATCTTTCGAATTTCTCGTGGTTTAATTTGTGTCAACGAAATTCACGAAGAAGCGTGGAAATTTGATAGAAATTATAATGCTCATCGCTCAAGGTGGGGCTGCGACGATCCAAATATTTATCTCTTTACATCATTTCATTATTGTTCATTCCAATTTCAATCGTCCTTTTTCATTTTCATCGTTTCTTTTTTTTTCATTCATTAACATTAGATTCTTTGAGGTGTTGATGAAAAATCGAGCAAACGCAATTGCAAGGACCATTCGAGTGTTGCTCATCGTTTTAGATACACATTTTCACATTTTATCGCACATTGAGAACATTTAATAGTAGAAATTACGCCGGCAGAGCTCGAGTCGGCTCCAGCGCTGGGAAAATAAAAATACTACTTGATTATTATCTAATTCGTTACTATACTTTTTAATTAAGGAGTTGTTGCCTCCGGAAAATGAAATGGCTTGTGCCTTCCTATCAGATATTCGGATCGAGTGTTGAACATATTTTTCGGGTTGGCCGTGCATCGAAAAGTAACTGGAGGGTTTCATTTTGAACTCTATTAATTAAAAGTGGAACCGAAACCACTACAGAATATTACTTTTTCATTACATGGATGGATTGATCATTATTTTTCCATCCAGCAAAACATTCGAACCCGATTCAGTCGATTCGGAAATATTTCGTAGAAAATTCCGTTTTGGTTGTCATTCACCAGCTCGACAAAAAAAATTGAATTTTCCACGGATTTATCGACACTCGATTTTTCTTTTGGAACGCGTACGCTTTTTAATTCGCTTATCGAACATTTTTATTTCGGGCTGTGGAAAAAATGGTCATTTAAAAAAATGTAAATATTCGATTCGTGATATACGAGAACGATCAGAATATTTATATATTCCAGAACAATGAGCTTCACGTGACTGAGTAACGAATGTGCATGTGAGGTTTTTTTTTCCCGCTGTCACGTTCAAAGTGTCCGAGAGGCGCGAACGGTCACATTATTCAAAAATGTACACCCATCAATCTCTCGTCGCACGCTTCCTCCTCATAAAACAATTCCCTTCTCCCCTGGAACTTGACGTTCGAAAAAACGTGTCAACTATCAAGGGAACTGCCAGGCTTGAATTGTCAATTACCCACGAGGATTTCCTCTCGTTCGATCGAATGTCGAATTTAATTTTCCTTCTGCACCGTCGCTCTTGCCTGATTCATGATTTAATTATTTCGACTTAATCTTAACGCCTCAAGAGATCGCTCGGATAGCACGAAATTAATGGTGATCTCAGTTCCAAAATGGCTGCAGCTGGTCCCTGAATTTTTAACAAAACAGATGAAACGGAATTTTTTTCTGAAATGTGACTAAAATTAAGGATTTAAAAATCTTTGAAGACGACTCAATCGACTGGGATCCTCATGTAATTTCTTCCAATACGTGAACACCATTTTCGATTGCTCATTGGAATAATTTTACATGGTATTTCACGTGGAGAGCCGTTTCTTGGTGCAAGTGTGTTGAGACGGCCATAGGAGGTTCGAATATGGTACAAAATATGCAATATGGTGTCTGGAAGGGATTCAAATGTCCAAGCATCGTGATAGATCGATGAAAGGGTCGGGAGGCAGAACAGGGAATCGTTTCATAGTTTTTTTGTCGGCGAAGGACACAGAGGAATGAAAATAGTGTGTGCCAAAAGAATAGAGAGAAGAGGAGAGAGGGACAGAGTGAGAGAAAATTAATGAAAATCGAGGGGGTGGTTGCAAGCATGCATGACCTTTTTGGCGTAAAAAATGAGGAAACTGAGAGGTTCGTCATTGTTTATTCCACTGTTACTATTCGTGCGACCAAAAAGATGTCTGGTGTGTCAAGTTTTTTTTTTTTTGATAACTTTGGGAGTTTATTAGCTTTCGCTCCCGTTCATTAGTACCCACACGTTTTTGAAGTATCCTTTTGCCTATAACTCGCACTCAGAAGTCAGAAGAAAAACTCCTCGATCCTCAAAAGTATTTTAAAGAGAAATAACGTTTTTGTACGCCTTTGTAGTTCTCAGGATTAGGATGAGTGTGCAGGTTACATGGAATAGTGTTGATGCGACGACGCGCCAGTAGGAGGTACTCGCTCGGCACGCGATGTAGCATGTTGGCAATGCGGGAGTAGCCGATTGGTCGGTAAAATGGTTGGGGCGTCCATGAGAGCACACGCCTTTCCATTGGGCCCCTCTCCTTCCATCCTTTTAACAAGACAGCAGCACCATTGCCACGCAGGCTTTACCTAAAAAGACATAAAAATCAAATAAAACTCGATTCTCGCTTCATACGGACTATCACACATACACATGCACATAGTTTTGAAGTCAACAAATACATCTATACGGAAGTCTGCATGGAGTTTTTTTTGTTATCGCTTTTCTCTCCAAGTTGCATGCTGCAGACGATCGAGTGTCCGGTCCAGGAGATGCAGAGGAAAAAGAGAGTGGAAGGGAGTGAGAATTCCTTTTATTCCCCAACCACTGATGATAAAATATTATAAAAGGCCATTCATTACGTCTGACTCGATTTATAATCCATTCCTCTTTCCAATAACCACCTTCCCCCTTCCCTCTGCGTCCCCTCTCACACTCTTTCTTTTATTTATTTCTCTTTCCCCTCGTGTTTCAGTTACAGAATTGTCTTTCGCTTTTTCAACCCGTGACAATTTTCTATCGAGACCATATTTCTGTGTGGCTCTGTTTCATGTCTTTGTATCGAGAAATTGTATTATATGCAATTGTGCATGGACGTCACTTGGTTCGCCAACATAAAATGCAAATCCTTCACCCTCGCCAGTCGCTCGTTATTTTATTATCGTTACATGGGGCTTGTTTTCCGATGATGTGTGCTGCGTTCATGGTTTATGTGCTCTCCTATCACTCGTATATACGTATTATGAACTTGGACAACGAGCTCACTCCGCCTCTCCACCGCCAACCCCCTGACTTCGTCCTCTTCCCGCCTGTACTCCTGTTCCTCCTTTTCTCATGTCACAATCGACACCTTCCTTCGCTCGTATTTCCTTCCAGATCTTCTTTTCACCGACACACGTTTTGTCTCTTTTTTTGCCACCCTCTCTTCCCCCCGCCCCCCCCCCCTTCCCACTGCCGTTACTTTCTTGACGATTTATGCTGGACGTTGCTACGATTTCGTCAGGACTTTACCAACACCTCTGACACGATATTTTCCATGGATTTGTGTGACAACTTCCTTAACCCTGCGACGGAAACTCTCATCTACCGATGACATCCCCATTGATGGAAATATCGATTCTATTGAAACCGCCATCTTTGCTCGCTCATGCAATGACAACCGCATGCTCTTCTACGGTCGACTCAACTCGACCCTCCAGAGAATATGAACCGCGAGATAAAGAGTTGCAAACTTTCTCGGAAAAAAACAAATGGTCAAGCTTTTTTGAGAATTACTTCGATTTTCGTGCGGGCGTTTGAGCTCGTGGCAAGTTCGGAGAAGATTTTTTCTGACAAACTCAACTTCTTACCACCTGCCGACGGAACTGGACGCTAGTGGACAATATTAACACTGAGCTTAACCAGAGGAATTGATAAATTCGTTGAAAATTAGTCCAGGGGGTTGAAGGGATTCTTTATTTTCCTTCTAAAATTTGCATAATTTGAAATCCATTCGAAATTTCATTTTTCCGAGATTTCAAACGAATTTTCGTTTACATTTTGGTTTTACTCGAAATCATAGTTTTGTTCTGGATATTTAATCGATCAATTACACTTCGATGTGGAATTGGAGCCTCCGTCACAATGAGATTAATCATTTCATAATCATTTTTGCAACTTTTAGTTATCGAGAAGATGAAAAATTGATTCAAAATTCTACGTGAAGCTCAACCGACGAGTGACCATCGTCGATAATTAATTACTTTTGAACGTTCGATGGATTCAAAGTTTTTTAAATAAATAGTAAACCAATTAATATCATTATTTTATTGAAACAAAAAAGAAGTGTTCACGCAGTTTAAAAAACTAATAACAATCGCACTGCACGTTTTCACCGAAGCATGTTTAATAGCACACGTGAGGGTGAATAAGGTCACACTGATGTACATTTCTCATTTCAATATGGAACGGACCATAAAATTAACAGAAAAGCAAATATTGAAGAAGCGGTCGGAAATCGAAAATGAATAATTCATAAGAAAATATGAGATTGATGTTTAAATTTCTTACAATTAGAAAAACTTTATGCTCCTTTCCAATCAGAAGTACTCTGATTCGAATCCACTCTGAAATTCACACTTCGGTTACTACAGAATGAATTAAACTGCTCGATTTTACTGAAAATAATTATCAAGATGCCTTTCGAACCACGAACTATTAACATCGATGTATGAGAGACAGAGAGAGAGAGAGAGAGAGAGAGAGAGAGAGAGAGAGAGAGAGAGAGAGAGAAAGAGAGAAAGAAATTGGAGCACGACGACTGAATCGTAATTTTATGTATATGATATTGATGACTTATATATATTTAAAAGAAACGAGCGTAACGATAAGCAGAGCATTTTCCGTCGTTGCGTGATGCTGAATGAACAACTGCGGGCAAAAAAATCAGCTAGCTTCTCTGTTTGCTCATCCAAACAATTAATTATATGTATTTATAAATCATGAGCTGTAAAAAGTGAAATACAACAATTTTTTTTCACTTTTGCAACGTTCCTCATTAATTCGTCAATGGAATACTCTCGACCATTCTTTTCACTTTTTACCAAGTGATGGATTTTCATTACATTTCATTCTTGGATGTCGGAATCAATAATATGACAGTACATGTAATTGTATGGGGAACTTGACGTTTAAAACCGGATTTTCAGCCAAAGAGAGATGACAGCACTCGTGAATGTAGTTGGAATGAGAAAAATACTGATTTCAAGCGAATAGAAAATATTTCGATAACAGAATTTCAAAAAACTATAAAGAACAAAGGAAAAAAATACTATTCATTTTTACGAACAAATGCTAAATGAAGATTTTTGAAAAAGTAAGTTTTTGCGTTACATTTTGAGAAAAAAAAAATCTATCGATAAAAAATGGTTTTATTTCGCGTGAGATATCCTATGGGTACTTTGGAGCATGCGCAATATTCGTTTCATTTTTTCTTTCATATTTAACTCGACAGCTCAAAGAATGAAAAATTGTTTTGGACTAATGACCGATGTGATAATTGACGGACGTTTGACCGCTCGCGATCCTCTCGCGTTAATATCTCTCGCCTGTGTAGACCGAAGCAAAGAGCGAGAGGCAGAGAAAAACTTTTAGTTCATTCCATCAACATCGCGAGAAACGCTTCTCTCACACAGCAATTACAACTTCGATGCATACTTTATTACAAAAGCGAGAAACCACCCGCAGAGAGCGAACTATCTAGAGTCGGAACAATCTTCCATTTGTTTTGTTTTTTTTTTTTTTTTTCAGAAATAAAATTATTCTTATTTTTGAGTCGATTAGCCTATTTCGCGGTGTATCTCGATTTTTTTTTGTCTATTCTCAACATCACGTCCATGTCGTCCATGGAACTTCCGGTTATGAAGTAATTCGGAATAAGGTGGATAGACAATTTTTCTTATGCTTTAAGGTCATAGTTCAAGGAATCGAATAATAGAAATGCGGACCACCAACTAAAGAGTACAATCGGTGAGAGCCAATTGCAGAGATAACTTTTGTGAGAAATATCCACCACGCCCTCTCAAGCAGGAATCCAAAGTTTCGGGGTTTCGAATTAAGTCCAACAGAAAAACAAGCATTCCACTGCAATTTTCTGGGACTAGTTCGATTGATTTGCGAAAAGATTGAGACCATTGCCAACAATCACACGACGTTGCAGCAACGAGCGGAAAATAATCGTTCGTCAAGGAAAATTTAATTTAGTAAGAAGAGAAAGAATGGTTTGACCATTTTTCTGATCCCCCTCAAGAAGGATGCATCTTGTTCTCTAACGAAACAGCGATAACCTGCATAACTTGTTTTTCTCGGACCACATACAAATGCATACTAGAAAAAATATTTAAATTTGCATTCGTCTTCTATTTCTAACTTAGAACTCGTGTCGTGCCTGAGCTCTCATTTTCGGAGCCTGTCGCTCTCACTGTGATTTTTCCAATATACGACTCATGATTTGATTTGGATTTGAAAAAGAAAAAAAAAAAAAGAAAACAAATTCAATCGAAACTAATTTGAAAAACTAGAAAAAGTCTCTTTTGCGTCAATTAATTTTTACGTTCAAGAGCAGCAGAGTTGAAGCTTCAAAATAGGTTTGACGCGTTGAAAGAATTCGCCACGAATATCGTTGAGAGAGAAAAACGAAAGAAAAAATGAATTATAAAAAATCTACAGTAAGAGAGTGCTGAATAAAATGTGGTTGTCGAGAGTAGAAGGAAGAATGAGGGCTTGGTCAGCGGATGGTACAGGCAAGAAAACGACATATATCTGTACATAATATTCCACAGATTCCAGTATATATAGGTGAATAACACACATACAGAAAGTGTACACCTTTATGGAAGTCTGCCAAGGGGATTCGGGTTTCACCGCTTTTTCTCTTTATTTTACATCCATGAAAATACCCGAAAAAGGACTCGAGGAATTATTTTATGGCTGGTAGCCAGGAGCATTATACCTATATGCTAATTTAACGGATATAGGGGGATAGAGCGAGGAGTTCTCGTCTTTTCTACCTCCCACTTTTCTTCTTTTTGATCAGAGCAAGAGAATACGTTTCTTCTCTCACGTCGGAACCGCGATATTTTTTTTATCAGATCCACATATGGACCCATACCTTGCTCCCATATATATGGAAATAAATATGCTGTATAAAGAATCCTTGTACGATGCTCCAGAGTTTTGAGCTTGTATACAGTTTGCTCTCTCTCTCTGGCTGCATCTCCAATTTCTTCAATTGCACATAACGAACCTCCGTAACCTTATTTCCAAACGAAAAAAAAAAGCAAAAAATGAGATTTAGTAAAAGTATTTAATGACCAATAAGACAGCTGAAACTTAACAGTATAAATTCAAACATTTCGGATGCCGCAAGTCAGAGTTTCCGTGCACAAATTGGGAGGAAAAAAAAGGGAGAAACTAATTTTTTTAAATAGTCAAATTGGAATAAGAAGAGAAAGTTATGAAAACGAAGAAAAACTACAAAAAGATATACATGGCACACCCTTGCCGCGAAGGGTGTGTCGTCGAGTACGGACAAAAAAAAAGAAAAAAAAACCAGAAAGATAACAAAATCGTGAAAGAAAAAGTCGTGTCTTTATCGTGGCGAGTGTACAACTCGTCGCTCCATCGATATACGAAGGGTGAGCCCTACAAAACGGTCCCTAAGAGCTTCACGAGAATACCTATATCTTGAAAAAATAAAACGAAAGAAAAACACGTATACACACATACACATTATAGAGCAAAGTCGTGAGCTCTCGCACCCCAACGATATTCAATCACCGAACGAGAATCCTTCCGATATTAGCATAAACCTAATATGCCACGGACACAATGCGTTATTATGAGCGAGAGAGAAAGACGAAAAAGTCAGATAACATAAATTCGTGCCTTCCTATTTATATATTTGTATATTTTTGTACATACATATATACGATTGACCATAATACCTCTGTGTCGTAAGCTTGCATGGTCTTTAAGTATTCACCTGTATATATGTATAGAAATATATATCTGTATATATATTAACCATAATGCTACCGTATGGTAAAGGGATACATCCAAGATTCCGATTTCTGATATTTCTGACCTACTCCATGGTAGTCCCGAGAGCCCTTGTAATACGAATAACGTCCCAAATCTTTCCATACGCTCTATTTTACATAATATAATTGAGCCCACGGAATTCTATAGTTTTTGTATAATAAGCGAATCGTATTGTTCAACAACGAGCTCTACATCACCAAATGATCTACAATCGTGGATAATAATATGGTTCAAATTTTTGACTACGGAATATTTATTTTGGCACGAGATGCATAATATTTTCGAGATTAGACGTGACAATTTTATGTTTCTGCAATGATATTTTATTTGAATGAATTTTCTTATTGATTTTCATGATGAACTTACCGATTTCGGGGGTGCAAAAAAAATCCATCTGAAAATGTGTATAAACCCAACGAGGGGTTTATTACGCATTTAAGCTTGAAAATTTGCATTAAATATAAGAAGCATTGAAGTTTAGAAAATCGACGACTCTCGTACATTAAAGAATTTCCGTCCGACACGTTTGTTCTGTCTCTTTCTCGGGATCTTCGTGCAGGAATGACTCTGTAGTAATAAAAAGAGAGAGCGTCATGGAAAGAGAAGTGTGTGATTTACGGAGGGGTGAAAAAAAGAAAGAGACAACGAGTGAAGAAAAAAAGGTTGGCGGTTCCGCGCGTATATTTGTGCACGGCGAGGGAGGAAACTCATATGTGTACATACATTAACCTACACGTATTAATACGTGTGTATATATTGAAGGATTCTCGGGGTGTCGAGGACGAGCGGAAAGAGCGCCGAGAATGATAATGAATGAGAGAGGAGATTCGTGAGGTGCGATAATCGGGCGGATCACAAGAGTGCATATAGTAAAAGAGCAGAGAGAGGGTGAGAGAAAGAGAGAATCTTTCTCGAGCTTTTCCCTCTCATTCCCACGTTCAAGAGTAATGTGTCGGCGGCGCCCTTTTTTCTTCCGTCTCCCTTACTGCTCCCTCTCTCTCCCGCACTTTTTGCTTTTTTCCTTTCATCTCGAATACTTTCACTGTCATGCCGCAGTGACGAGCTCGCACGCGCGTAAGTCACTGCGTGCATTTATGCTCAATGAAAATCACTGCGCCTCTACAATGTGCGTTTTCAAAGATCTCTCTCTCTCTCTCTCTCTCTCTCTCTCTCTCTCTCTCTCTATAATGTGCGTGTGTGGCTGGAATCGTGCCGATGCGACGTGACGCTTTTTTGACTTGACGCCCTTCAAGTTTCTCTTCTCTGTCGGTAATTTACCGACAAGTCGTGCCGACAATACGGCAAAGGATTTCACTGCCGTCGCTTTTGTTTCAACTTTACGCCCTTTTTTCTCTTTCGGATTTCAGTACGTTTTTTCGTTCGCAAATCTGGGGTCTCGCCCAACACCAAGCTCCGAGATGTCGCCGTCACGTGGCTCAAAGACCCCCCGCGGTGTTAACGGGAATTTCTCCAGACAGACTCGCCTCCCTGGAATCTCGATGTCTCTTGCTCTCCTCTGGGCGAGAATATGCGTCTTGCCGCCATAGGGAACTTCCTCGACACGTCCTTGAAACACTGGCCACCGTCACAAAAGGCTACAGCCTCGTAAATACTGGCGCCTATACTTGATCGTGAGATCAATCGATTAAACACCTTCCCAAATACCCCCCCCCTCTTCATTGCCTCTGTTCGCTCATTTCCGATTCTTACATTGTTCGCCTTCCTCGTGCGAAGCACCAGGGGCATGAAAAAGAATGCTTTTGGCTATTTTTTCCAAATATTCCATCTCTATTTTTTATTTTTCCGCTGTTTCGAATGGTTGATGGAATTTTTTGTTCAGACCTACGGAAATAGAGCGAAAAGTTCCTTCACACTAATTCCATTTCGTTAATTTTCTCCTATCGACTGCGTCGTCATTTTATTTCTTTGAATGTCTCTCTTGTTTTGTGTAAAACGAAGTAAAAAATACATGATTCGTCTTTTCTCTGCGAGCATAAAATTTTTGCTTGCCGGGCTTTTGCGCAAGTTGTTGTTTTTTTTACGAATTTCCGCACAAGATCGAGGGACCTTAAAGTTTATTTAATCTTGTCTGGAAAAAATATCACAATATTCGGGATTCATCGCCCAGACTAAAAAATAGACAACGCACCGTATGTGAGTGAACAATCGTTATCGTATTTTGAACAGTTCAGAAGGCCTTTCCTCAGTTTCGAGATGGGAAGCCGATTTTTCAAGTAAAAGTCGAAAACAAAAGTAATTTTGTGCGTCGACTTTCTGCTAGCGTCAACAATTCTTAGTCCTTCGCTCAACATTCCTCAAAAAGGTGCGAATATTTCCAAGAAAAATGAATATGCTTCAATGTTTATTACTCGCGGTATCACAAAACTTCAAACTTGCTCAATAAATGTTGAAAAAAAAAATAAATTATAATCAAGTAAGAGGATGCTTGGAACGACAATAGGTGAGAAACAGAAGATTCGCTTCAACTAAAATTGACCACGAAACAACACGTCATGTGCCTTCCCCGTCATCCGGGAAATGATTTTTTAAGGTAGTGAACATTCTAGCATAAATATTCATCCAAAAAATGTTTGAATGGAAAAAAAAACAGTGATGAATAAATGTTTGATGCGAAAGGACAAGACGAATGAAGGCGTGAGATAAAAGTAGTTTCTCGCAATGTCGAGGCTCGAAGAAAATACTGTATAGACAGAATTGAAGAGAAAGAAAGAGTACGAGGAGAAGGATATACGAAAAGGAGCGTGGAAGGATGAGGATAAATATAACAGGCAGGGGAGGGGGAGGGGGAGGGGGGGGGGACCGAGGAAAGAGATGCTGGGAAGAGAAGCGTAGAGAAATGTGGACCGGGATAGTCGTGTCCTTAATTGACAGGCCTTGGGTCTCGGAGAGCCGGGTCTCTCTCGCGTTTTCTCTCACGAGGACGAGAGAAGGAAAGGAAGAAAGAGAGAGGGAGAGAAGAGGCTCGACTCTCGGAGTCGCGCGCACAGTTCTTTCGTGTGCTCTGGCAGGACCTCGTTAGCGAGGCTCTCGCGATTTTCTCCGTCTCTCTTCTTCGTTCATGGCCCCCAATAGGACGCCAGTCAGAATGCCAACTGCAGGTATATTCAGCAAAGTATACGTACAAGAGAGACGATCGGGGACCCAGCAAGAGAGGGAGAGAGAGAAGGAACTTCTCTTCTTGTCCTTTTAAAACGAGGAAGAAGGAACGACAGGCCGGGCGAGGAGAGACGTCTTTAAATTAGTCCGGACACATTATCGTCGATAACGCGCTCGTCTCCTCTCTCTCTCTCCCTCCCTCCCCTTTCTCTTGATCTTGTGGCTACTACACATATCCCGTGTATGCCGAGAGAAAACAAACGTTACAGTGATCGTCCACCCTGAGAGCGAAAAAAAATATACACGAATTATCAACTCTTCCCATCCGAGAGAATTTCACTGGAAAGATCTGGTCAATAACTGTTCCAGTTACTTCGTAAATTCTCTCCCGAGTCCGACCAAGAGATGCTACGGACGTAAACTGTTTCTCAGTCTCTCGACTCGTTCGTTTTTTCAGGAGTTTGTCGCTTGGTAATTATCGACGTCATTCAGTTAATCTTAGCAACAAATTATTGAGAAAAACATCCTGAAAACTACCAAGTCGCTGATTAATTTTCAATTATTTTGATACGGAGTTTTGTTCTGGGTTTTCGTCAAAAGAGATTTCCCTCAGACCCTTATTTCCTAACGGGATCGAGTTAAAAATTCTCTTCATAAAGATTTTTTACCTTCTTCGGCGTTTTCTTCTGTTCGCAAATATTATTTTTCTTCGTCCTCGCGAAGTCAACCGATTTCACATTCGTTTGGATCTCACACTCTGAATATTTTTCCATGGGCCAGAAAAAGAAAGAAGGAAAAGAGAAGCCCACCCAGGGAGAAGATCATGGGACATAGGAGAAAAGATATAGTCGATTTCGAGGGTCTCGAGATAAATGGCTGTAAATAGAAAAATAGAAAGTTTTGTTAACGATGATATTACTTTTCAGCCTCCTAGAATCATTATACGAGACCATTATCAACGATTGGTACAAGTGCATATTCTACTTCAATGGTATATTTTTTGCATATTTTTGGATGATCGAGAAACATTATTATTACCAATCCGAAGGGCCTATAAAAAACGATCGACCAATTCCTGCATCCTTAATATTTTTGAACAAATTTACAGTATGCAAGAATTACCTACAATATAATATATTAAACATCTGGTTATCCAAATTAAAATTACTCCATTTTTAAATCCCTGGAATGAGATAAAAATTCTTGGCTAAAATTTACCTTGAAGTGAATTCAAAATAAAATTGCAATTTACCGTGTCGATTCAAACTTTTCTCTTTAATACTTGGCGTCAAGACGCTACGGCGTCTCTAAATACTTTATGTTGAACAAATTAGCACATTCAACCAAGTTAAGTCTTTAAGACTTTGAAAAAAAGCGACTGAATTATCGTAAAATGGTAGTTATGATCGATAGTTGTTCGTCGATTGTCGTTTTCACGCTGTTACTTGTTCAGTAGACTTTGAAAACACTCGTGAAGCCGCGAATCAATGCGTTTTCTTCGGAATGGCCTATATGCCACGTATCTACATATTCATTCACGAATGTACGTGCTGGAATGCGCCAAGTACCTAAGGAGAAGTCGAGAACTGCATAGCACATTGGTTCTTGCCATCATCACTCATTCCCTCGGCTAATTAACCCCCTCCGCCTCTTTTTCTCGGAGTCATTCATCGGCGAATAAATCCACACCTGCGTTATTTCGTTGTTTTCAACCCGGAAATTCCTGCAACTTGCAGTTTTTTTATTCTTCATTTGATTGTTGACAAATAAATGGGTCCAAACATTGATTACTTTCTGGTGTCGTGGTTGCAAAATAAAAAGAACGAGATCGGACTATAAATCAAAATCTTAAAATTCTTGAGAACAATATGCATATCGCAATATTTCTCAATGATCACAAGAAAAATTCGCATCTGAATTTGTATTCCCATTAATTACCAACAAATGAATCGATTTTTCAATTGAATAAATTTCTCCACGGACCTCGCGCAGGTTGGTCGTTGTTCAGCAAATCGATCGGGCGAACAAATACAAAATAGTTATTCAGCAAATACTATTGAGAAGCGGCAAATCAGAGATCCTCTAATAAAAAGTCCTAGTTTTATTAAATAACATATGGAATTATTATCGATAAAAGTTGCTCAAATCCGAAGTTAGTCATAAAAAATGAGAATCAAATCGATTTGATTTTTCAATAAAATTGTTTTCCAAAAAATTAACATCTCTAGCCGAAACGTCAACGGCTTGCTCTGGATCTGAAGGTGCTCGATACTGTTCGGGATACCATGGAAATTGGCCCCGGAAATCCGTCGTTAAAAATTGAAGATGCGACTGAAATATGAAGGCGGAGTGATGGGCAGAGATCTGAATGTGCGCCAATTCAAATTTTGGTAAGTTTTAATTAATTAACGGAAAGGGAGCGTTTGATGAAACGATTCAGAGGTTACGCGGGTTGGTTTTCGATGTATTACAATAGTAGTAGTTTTTTGTTGTTGCCGGATGGACCTCCCGTCGATCTCGTAGCGCCACAGAGCGCGGGGAGGCCTCGAACAGCTTTTATTGTGCCTGTGCTTAGGTAGTCATAGAATAGTATTATTATATTTTTTTTCATTTCCTTCTATCAAAACACCTTTTCTTTTTATTCTTTGTAATTTATTTCTAAAGATCAATGAAATTTATGCTCGTGACGATGCAAGTACGAAATGAGGTACAACCAAGCAAATGAGAAATAGAAGTGAGAGAGTAAGGAGGAATGACTCTCAGGTCCTTGCTACCCTGGATCTTTCATATTGGAGGAGAGATTAACGACAGTGTTGAACCGTCGGGGTGCTGGTTCCTTCAGGGATATTACATAAATTATGTAACGTGTAAACCATCTTGGTCCCTCGGGCCTTTTTGAACAAACTACTTAACCACTCATAAAATCACTTTCTCGTCACGTCGGAACGATGATCGTTTTTTAACGTAATCGATATATTGCTGGCACTTTAGTAACTGCCCAGTCGTCCTATTTTTAGCATCGCTAAATAACAAATTGTTCCTAGTCACGAGAGCGTAATTATTATTTATAAATATTTGTTCTGATGTTGAAAATTGAACGATCGAAAAATGTCTTTCGGGCTGAGAGAGAAAATGAGAAGGACTACAGGCTCATAACAATCTTGAGGAAAGTGTTCACGTAGCCTTGGCCCTTAAATTCTGGGGTTCGGTACACTAGGAATTTGATTATTGTGTGTCAGGCTACGATTCATAATAAAACAGTAGCCCAGACGACATCCCGGAATATCGTTTTCATATTTATTTTCTGGCCCTACCCGTCACTTTGAATGAAAATGGATCAACTTTAATGATCTCTCGTGGTCTCCTCTCGTTAATTACGAAACAGGGATTTTCGGAGCTCTACGATGTAGATGAAAGTCTCTTCAGGGGACAACGAAACTTTTGGTCCACGTACGGAATTCTTTCCTGTTGTTTTTACATGGAAACATATATATATATATATATGTATGAATAGCTGGGAGTCTGTGCCACGATCCCGAGAAGTTTCCTTTTCCAGTTTTTACTGTAATAAAGTGAAAACTTTATTTTCTCGAGTTGAGACACGATACGAGAGAAGGGCCAATGTATAGATATACATAGGGAAGAAAACTGAGTGCATACCTTCGTTGTTCTACCTGCTTTCGTATTCGTGTCGTGTTTTCTAGGCATGAGACAACTTAAGAAAAAAAAAGGAACGATGGAGAAAAAACATGGTAAAAGAGAAGCGAGACAGAACGAAACGTCAGAAAGATTTAGTTCGGGCATTCTCGGGCACCCGCAGGACTTCACGACGTTAAGGCGCGCGCGCGCGCCCTCTTTCGTCTCATTTCTTCTTGTGCCTCTTACCAGGACGCCCTTTGTCCCCTTCTCTCTTCCGCCCCTTAGCCTTGTCTCAACATGATTTGTGAATTGTTCTGCACGACTGACCCTGACGCTTCCAATTATTGCAACGGGAATTTCTCATAACGAACTGACCCGCTGACGACCAGTCTTCCCAACAAACTTCTCTCCGCTGCTTTCCTATACTCTCCTCAAGTCCGACTGAATCCACTGGGATGAGCCACTTGATCGATCTTCATCAATCGAGACGTTTCGTTCTGTTAAACGAATCACGTTCGGGCTATGAAACGGAGCTCGTTCCTATTCTTTGGGGACTATTTCTCGAAACTACTTTTCGAGACTGTGAATCATTCAATGAATTGGGGGAATCTTGAACGGAAAAACTTCAAGACCTCCCAGTGATTACCAATTTTAAGCGTGTCGCTTACGTTTCTCTAGAGTTTGCCGTCGCAAATCAGTGATCAAATCCGTCTAATCCAAGCTGTTCAATGGTCCTAGCAGTTTGTTGTATGGTGCCCCATACCCGGCGCAGTTAACCTGGCAGTCTCTTTCGGATATAGTCTCTGACGTTCCTCTCTGATTCTTTTTTTTCGATGTTTTTCTCCCGCGGGTGCAGAGATCTCCCGTTAGGAATTTTTAAAACAATGTGAGGTGACATCTCACCGCATGCTGGTACATAACTCGTGCTCGGTCCCCTTCGGAAACCCGTGGGCCACGTAGACGTAGCCTCGACGCATATCGAGGGATGTTTCTCACGACCCTTGCTCTCTCTCTCTCTCTCTCTCTCTCTCTCTCTCTCTCTCCGCTTCGAACTCTGCTCTCAAGCCTCGTATACTATACCTTGTGTCTGCGTCTGAAGCTTCGAACATGATCATGTTAAAAGGTGATTTGTGCGGCGTCCGATCACGAAATATGCCTTTCTCGGCTCTTGGAAAAACTTTTATTCTAACCAAGTTTTTCTCGCGCAAGAAAATTACAAGACTATGAGATTTGTAGGGAAAAAGATGGTCTGACGAGAATGACGAAGAATCCATTGATTCGGCGATGCGGGATTCTCGCGGAGATCCTAAAAGACGAACGTCTCGAAAAGGAGTATTCAGGATGGAGAAACGACGTTAAAATTTGAGATCCATTCATGAGAATATTGAGGAGTCCAGGAAGATTTATTGTCTCGCGATCTTGGGTCCTCAACGTCGAGAGCAAGCGAAGAGAGAAAAAAAAATTGAGAGACAGACAAATGACGAGAGTATACGTCAAAGTGCCACAACAACGTGTCCTCGCACACACCGGTTTTGCCTCGGGGACATCTTCGATTTCCATATCTCGTATCCGAAATATTCTACCACACGAATTTGGTATACAGATCTGGTAATATTAGGCCACCCTAGAATTGTCGGATCTCACAGCCATTGGTCAACCGAAGTTGAACAATAGTTGAACGAACACCATCGTAGAAAGATCTTAACCTGAGTCTCTTTTTCGCCTTACCAACACGCCGTACGGACGATGATAATATGCTGCGGGATATCGACGATATCGTATCGAAATCTAGGGCTACCGGGTAGAGACATGAGCTCTTCGTTTTTGGTAGGCTCATATACATTCATTCATTCAAGTAGATCTATGGGATATCCTTTCCCGATCCATTCGTTCATATATGCATGTTTCGTGACTACCACAGACATGAACGGGCGCTAAAATAGATGGAGCTCGTTACAAATGGAATGGAGTTTTATAATGATTATCTTCCCGGTGGTATCTGGGTCCCAGTGCGTCTGTGAGCTTCTCCTCGGCCTCCCTCCTCTTTTTCATTTGGTCGAGGAGTGTGGTGTCCCTTTGGCCCTTCTCGAATTCCCCTCGTCGTTGGACTTCTACCTCAGCTGCAACAGAGGGACAACATAACCCACACCCTTCTTTTTCTACAAGACTCTTCTGGTTCTCGTCGTGTCTCTTCCTCCCGATCTCCTCGTCGTACTCCACCTCGTTTCGTGTGGCTCCTTTACCCTTGTCCTCCCTGTTCGTGTATATAGAACGCTTATATATACCTTCAGCTCGGAAAGAATTACGTCCCAGAAGATCTTGGGTCCCAATGGTCCCGTCCGCAGAGAGTACGAACCCTCGCCACCTGCGAACCATCACCACAGCCAGAAAGAACAAGTAAAAAAAAAACGCATTATAATGGCTGTCCCGGACCCCCTCGTGCTCCGAGTGGACTCCGCGACTCGAGACTGCTGGACCCCGCGGACAATATTTATCGTTCGTACACCCTTTTTTTTACTCTCACGTGTCAAAAGTCACGACCTGGCTCTTTTGGTCTCATGGACGGCAAGAAACGGTTGCTTAAGTAATTGGGGACCAAGAAGAACAAAAATGCCAATAAAACAGAGTACGACAAGTATCCTGATACCATCTTTCGACTATCATCATCAAACCACTGGTCCATCCAGTCTCGAGATTATTCAACCAATATCCAAATGACTGTGGTGACTATTTTCGAACAAACGGAATAATAATACCATGAAACAAGACGCGAATGCTAGTGAGAACTGTTTGAAGGTCCAACTAGATCCTTGCGACATCTTTAAATAACATAATTACAAAAATTCCATAACACGTGACATGTGATCGTATTAGGACACTACTTTCAAGTCTTTTTCAAGAATCCTAACCACTGATGATGATCCCAAAGTGATAGTTTGTGATAAGAAAATGCGGCACAGACGCATACAAACACGTTGCGTCTTTCGAGGATGCAGAGATCTGTTCTCCACGCGGATGTTAGGAGCTGTCGGGCAGGGAAATATAGAAAGAAAGAGAAGTACAGAACGAGAAAGGGAAAGAGAGCGAGCGAGAGGGAAAGAGAGATGTACATGGAGGCAAAGTTAAGCGCGTCGACAGAAGGAAGTTCTGCTACAGAAGCCGCAGAGTATCTCAAATGCAGAAGTTGCCTTGTCTCGAGATGAGAAGAGATCGAGAAGTTTGGTGAAGGAGAAAGAGGAAGAGAGATAGAAAGGCTGAAGCAGTGATTCGAGATGAGGAGGGAGTGGAAGAGGAGGAATCACGGGGATGAGGAAAAGGATAGGAGAAACTCCACGCGGCAGCAAACAGCACACATACGATACGAGTTTGCCACAGCAGGAGAGAAGTCCGCGAGGCGATATATATTTGCATGCCGTTTGCGGAATGGACAAAGATACGTGGAAAGAGAAGCCAAGAGAGGGAGAGAGAGAGAGAGAGAGAGAGAGAGAGGGGAGTGAAAAGGAAAGCAGCAGAGAGGTTCCCGAGAGGAGCTTCGAAAGAGCACCATAGCGCTTCTCTCTGGAGAAACAGAGTCCGAAAGGGGGCGTGGGGTTCTTCTCCATTGGCTCACCATCCGAGTAATGGTTGCTTGCATTAGCTACTCTCCTTCGTGATTCCGCACGTATACCTTGCTCTATCTATATACATATATATACACATTGAGTACATAACCGCACACTTTTGTATATATTTGCAGTACATAAGAGAGTAACTCCAAGTGAGGGAGTCGAATGGTGAAATTCGTGAAAGACAAACGAAGAAAAGGCGAATAAGCTGATCCTCGATCCTCTCTTTAGCGATGAAACTTTCTTGTCCCAGCAGGGGGGACCATACTCCGCAAACCAACTTTCCAAGTACCGAGCATACCTATGGGTCTTTCGATATCAAGTCATGTGCTTATCATTCAACTGTAAGTTCAAGTCCCTCCAAATATATTGATCGAGCAGTGCAACTTGTTGAGCAGGAAGCTCCTAATCTTGATGTTCCTAGATAGCTCTGCATTTCGCATGCGTAGGGAAAACTTTGCTGACGCAGTTGCTTTCGTTTGGGATTCAAGTTTGCACCACCATCGTCGTCTTTCTTGGGTTCAACGTCAGTATCGCTGGCTCCACCGGACTTGCGATGTTCTATCGAACTCATGGATTTCTATTAGCCTCGTCGTTCCCTGTCAAAGAGCTCACCCTCGCTTCTCTCGAGCTCCAACCATTATACAGCCGTGGGCATTCGTGACCCACCGAACTTTTCTCTTCATATCTCCTTAACACGTTCATGTCTTCTTTCAACAAGCAGAAGATTCCTGATTGTAAAAATAGTACACAATGTCAGAGCGCAGTGTCTGGCGACAACAGCCGACTCAACGATGGGAACAAAATTCACAGTTGAAATGATATTTGTCAAGCTGAATACTTGCCCGACTGCGTTTGTAGGGCCATGCTCCGATTTTCTCCGATTCTCTTGCTCACCGGAAAATTAACTTCGTTAACATTTTGCCAGCTCCACAACATCAATATTTTCTGTTTGAACTGTGATCAAATGATTATATTATTCTCAGAGAGACGGAACGTCAATACGTGTCAGGAAATATGTTGAATTTAAAAGTCAGGCGGGAAAACTGAGCTGTGACTCGGATTGCCAAGTCTCTGGTACCGAAAGTACTCGAATACATGAGTGTGGAGAAGGTTGGTGCACATGTATGGACTTGGGATGAGTATACAGCTAATATATCTACCGACACGTCGACTCGACGTCCCGTAGAGCGAGAGTTAGCATATTATAGCTCGAACCCCATAGTACGGGTACAAGTCTTTTACTCTATCTCCATTTATCTTTCCCTCTTACTCTGTCTTTCACCTTCTGTCGCGTCCGGCATAGAAAATTGGGTTCACGCTCGCGCGAACCCGGTAATTAGCGAGTCTCGGCCAAATGACGGCCGTTCGCGGTCCCACGAAGTCATTTTCTGTCTCGCTCACCTTCACGCGGCTTCTCTCTCGCATATGCCATACTCTGTACTCATCTGTATACATATATACAAATTATATACCTTTCTATGTCTTAAATACATATGTATAAGTGGACGTATGTATATTTTTGTATATAAGTGGTATATGGAGTAACGTTGCAGCTCTAGAAGTCGGTATGAGAGATTAAAATCTCACACAGCAGCGGCGTGTTGTGTGTATACTTTATGATTCGTCTATATAATCCACACCCATGTGAGAGGCCAACTTTTTTCAAATTATTCCGGTACGTCCTTTTTCCTCCTCTCTCTCTCTCTCTTCCCCTTTTTTTCGTTCAGGATGTGTCGTAGGGCCCTCGAAAATATCGTGTTTTTAGGTTATGACTATTACCTATATAAATTCTTCTACGAGATACTTTCAGTCTTCATTAGTTATTATTATTATCTGTACCTCCGGCCGAGTCACACTCCGATAGCCACCGTTTCATGAACCTCCGGCTGCTCCAGCCCCCGGCACACACGAATCCCAATTATCTTTCAAAATTCAATCAACTTCTGCACGGACGTTCGCCATTTTCAATTCTCCGTTGATACTTTATGGCTTTCGAAGCGCGTGGGATCCGGAATAATTCGTCGGAAAATGGCGCTTGTCGGCCATATATCGATTTTCGCTCGTGAATACCTACAAAATCATCCTGGTGATTTTTGTTGCATCTAATACTGCACGGTCTATCGCGTCAGTGACAATTTCCTTCATGCTGCATGGAAATAAAAAACTCACCTCTATTTTTCGTGTCTCGTTTCGATTCCGGTAAAATCTCGTCCATCGTACGTCGACGAAATCATAATCACAAAGAGTTCCACAGATAACACGTAGACAATGTCTCAAGTCTCATGGCGAAAATATCGATCGTGATATTCGGAAAACAATTTATTCGTTCCCTCGTCGATTTTTAGGGTTTCGGAGAACGTAGAACTAGCCGATTCTTTTTGTTTCTGTATTATTGTTGTTCCAAGAGTACAATCTATTCATCCCTCTGTTGCAATCGATCCAATAATATTTAATCGCCATTGATCAAACGATTGTAGGAGCGAATATGAAACACTTATTAATTCTCTATGGTAAACGTGTTTAAAGTATATTCCGATGGTTTCACAGTGTTTAACACACGAATAGCATAACACCCTTGAAAAACTGTGGGTGCATGCGTGTTGCCGAACTTACGGGGGCGATGCATCGTGATCCAAATCAAGAGTGAAAAAGAGAGGAAGGGATCCTTATCTCTTGCGGGCTGGACGCCCCGGTTATGCTTCGTTTCTCGCAAGAATCGTCTCACCTGGTTCTTCTTCCTCTTTTTTATCACGCACTCGTTTTTTCTCTTTCTCTCTCACTTCTCAAGCATTCTGGAGAGCTTCGCTCATTCCCACTTCCTTGACGATCGTTTTTCCTACCTACGTCACGAACAATAATCAATTATCCTCGAGCCATCGAAGTTTGTTATGTTTTATGGAACGTCAAGTTCGTACGTGAAATTGTACTTCTCATTTTTATTGCTTTGTTGAATTAATCGTTTTCTTCGATGCTGCTTAAAAAACATCAGGCCCTTTAGAATTTGCCTCATCTGCCTGACCCCAGGGAATTTAGGAACTTGGCTTATTCCGAAATAAAATTGCTGGGGAATAGCAGATCAGAAATCGAGTCGAAAAAATTGAATCCTTTTTTTTTCAATTGTATAAAAAAACGTCTACGTTCAACATTTTCGTGTTGCTAGCTGTTTCTAGTTTTTTTTTTTTTTTTTTTTTTTCAATTTGGTGGATTGCGTGTCAGAGGCGATAGGCGTATGAGAAACAATGCGAGGAAAATAGAATAGTAAAACGTAGAGAGGTGCGTATAACAGTTAACCGGCTGGTTCCGCTTTTGCGCTCAACAATATGACCCACAGATACTCTATACATGTGAGCACAACTAATGATACCAGTATCATGCTTATATCTTTCATACAATTTAATGCACGCGCGTGTCTATACAAAAGTCAGAAACTGTGAGACTAACAAACGCACTTTCGACGAGGCAAAACACCTCGAAAACTCGGTGTTCCTGGCTTGCCGTTTCGATGATTCCAGAGCGAAAAGTACACGCTCCAATTATTCGTTAATTGCGGAGGAAAAAGGTTAGATTTTCATAACACAATACGAACGTATTCAAATATCCAGCCAAGTGGAGATAGACGAAAAAAAAAAACAACTGTCTACATACGTTTTTCGAACAATTATTACTCGGCATCGTTATTTTATGCTTATTTAAATTTTCATTCCCGAATATTAATGAATTGTTAAAATTCCTGTACTTTCCATCAATTGCGCTTGCCTGAATGCTCGACAATTGTTATTCGTTCGTAGAGTCTAAAATATTCATTAACCTTTTGCCGAAAAAGAAAGTGCATATCGAAAAAAGTCTCTCGAGAGCTTTCCTAATCCTCAAAAATGGAACAATTCTTGGGTTCTCGCGTATTCTTAATTCCGGAATCGCTCCTATGGGCGAGGAAGTTGCGCAACATTCCTCGACATAAAGACGAGCACAAGCTCGATAACCCCAGGCATGCTGGGGGCATCGATACACATATACTCGTGTGCAACACAAGATTCAGTGCAGCTTAAAAAAAAGAAATAAAATAATAATAATAAGGAGAAAAAAGAAATTGAAGAAATATGAAAGAAAAAGAAAAATTGTTGGAGATTCAGGTACAGCGTTGCGTAGCTCACGGGAAAGAAAGAACGATCGCGCTCGCCTTAGGTAGGTAACATTATGCAAATTCGTAGTCAATACCTAATATAAGATAATCACAATGATTATATACATTCTCCCACCCCCTCGGCACCCTCTGTAGATTCCTCTTTCGTATGGACAACCTCGAGGGGCGCGTCCGACTCGCCGGTCCTTCTCGCAACTACTCCGATCATTTTATCCTCTTTTTTCATTCATGTTTTTTTTTACTCCTCGCGAGAGATGAGCTTGGTCGCGAGTTTCGCGTCGAAATGCTGCACACACCCCCTCGATTGTCTTTACCCTACGGCCCTATATCTCCTCTCCACTCGTATTCTTCAGACTCCCAACATTCTGGGGAACAAAATTTCTCCACAATCCTTGTCGTAAATTATTCTGCGCTCATACATATCAGTCATCCACGTAGAAAAGTAATGGAAACATTTCAAAAAATCAGTCACAACCTTTTCATCATTTCCAAATAGTTTCCGTATTTGTGCATTTTCGATATGCAGTTGTGATTTTTTTTCTTCGATCTCGTTTGTTTCGAAATTTCTCTCCATTCGACGGATCTAATGTTTTTTTTCTTTTCCCTTCACCAATTTGGTGTATTTTTCCAGTTGTGCGAACTGCCATTCCATTTAATAATTTGTTCCAGAAGATTCGGGACACTTGCAACAATTGCAACTTTTGCATTGGTACCTGACCTGATACTTTTTTAGCATATTTTTTTCTCGAATTCGATGGCATGTCGAATGGTGGATCGTCTCTTGAATATTCTTGCATATGATAAACGAGTAAAATTACCAATTGATCGGTACTGTCATGATTATTGACGATATTAATCGAATTCGTAAAACTTACCAAATGGGACGAGTGTTAGTTCAAAGTTGATGATCGACAATTTAATTGTTGGTTTAATGAATCAAGGACAAATGATATCTTTTGGATTGGGAAACTTGAAAAGCGATGGTCCAACAGTTTCCACAGTCCGTAGCCCGAGTGTCGAAGTCTCGAGGCTTGATCGTCGTAAAGCAACGATCCATATTTTAAAAAATTCTTTTTTTTTTTTCATTCTTCCTCATCTTTCCTTCCGCAGTTTTGATCTCTTTTCCTCGTATATTCTTGTCCCGCTCTTTGCAAGCTCGTGAAACTTTCTCGTCTCGTTCCTTCCCTCTTTTTGTTGGTGCGCGCACACGAGGTGGAAGCCCGGGGCCAATTGGAAATTGTCCCTAATAACAGGGAACACTCAAGAGTGCGTCCACTCCTATCGTGGATTGCAGTTCACTCCTGCATGCTTGCTGAAACGTCTCTTTATACCTTATATAAACCATATGTATGTATATAATATTTTAATATACATATACGATATTTATATACGTATATATGCGTGTATACATTTTATATCTACGTTCATGACGACCCCGGGCGCATATTGCAACGCGATGTGCAGCGATCCATAGTACAGACTCTACAATCTAACATCGTCTAAAAATCTCCTGTATGCTTTTCAGTCTTTCACGCAAAAATAAATTCGCATCTAAGGACACGATATTTCTGGCTGATTTTTTATTTCGCACTTCCTCGTTATCTCCCGCTTCTCGATTTTGTACAAAACATTTCATACCACGACTTGGCTTCTTGATCGTGAGTATTTGAGTGGAGAATTTCCCAAGTTGGTGATCATATTCTTGGGCATTAGTTGGAAAATGTGAGCTAAAAATATTCACAACTTTCTCAGTTCCATTCATTTGTTTTTCCGGTTTGTTTCATCTTGGAATTTTCGAAGAACAATTCACAAGCTTCAGGCTTCTTTCGAAAATTTTAAAAACAATTTATTCTTATTGAATTTTTCCAATCGTTTGGCTCAAGTTTCACGTTGTGGTCTGAAAACAAAATTATGAGCAAAGGTGGTGAATGTGTGAATAAAAAAATAGAAGAAGGGGAAACGGAGCATCGGTCTCAGGAAAGGACGGACGACGAAAAATTGACCACCCTGGTAATATATTCGCACCGGAAGTCGACCGCGAGAGGGGTTGAAAATGACGAGTGTCCAAACGCGAGGACGATGACCACAGTCCTGATCTGCCAGTCCGGCTATATTCGTTAGGCATTTGTCAATAATTAACAGAAGTAGAGGTTAGAGATTATTGAATAATATCAAAAGAAACGAATGAAAAAAAACACACACACACACACACACACACACACGATTAGAATCATCTTTTTCGAGAAATATGAGAATTAGTTGTACATTTCTTTCGAATGAAGTCGAAATTTTCGAAAAAAACATGAATCATTGTGAAAACCGATGGCATTGATATTTGATTTTGAATAATATGATCGATAATCAATAATTGTGCGTTTTTTGATGAAATATTCGAATAAAAAAAGTCGTGAAATAAGGAAAAAACAGAATGACATAAAATAGTCGGTATATAGATGGATCTCGTCGCTTCCGATGCATGGGCTCGTTCGGTGGCGTGGCGGGCTCAAAACTTTGGGACTCACATACGCGTGCACGAGTGCGTGATATCGCGAGTTACGCATCTCAGATCTTTGCGTAGATATCGAGCACGCATATTACACGAAAGACAGAGAAAGGGAGAGAAAAATGAGGAATGAAGGGAAAAAGGTAATGCATGAAAAACGTATATACATGAGGGAGGGAGTGAGAGAAAGGAAGAGGAGCAGATGCGAGAATATTCGGTTAGAGCCGCGGGCCCCTTCTCGTCATTCCCGCGGCCGTCGCTCGTCGTTCGCTCGTTGCCTTTGCTTTTCCTCATCGCGTTTCTATGGCCAAGAAAAAACAAAAAATTCAAATGTCCATTTTTTTAAACCCGAATTACCATTTTCACATAAACTTGTATCATTTTTTCCCAGGCGGTGGTTTAAAAATATCGCGAATTTAATTGCTTTTCCGTCAAACCATTACTGAATAATTATAAATTGTACACATGTACGTGCAAGAAATAAAATTCCAACCTGCTTCGATACTAAAAATAAAACTGTTGAGACATTCTAAAAACTTAATTGCACGAATGCTTCCGATCAGAAAAATAATGGTTTCCAATGTCTTACTCGTGTGAATGAGATTCGCCGGAACGTGAACGAACCAAAAACCAAATCATTGGCTCGACAAATAATAATGTAAGAATTCAATCAAGTATTCCAAGAGATTTGGCGATCGGTAAGGAAAAAATGAATGGGTGTGTAAATACTTTAGATACCTCTCGAAAAGGGTGATAGAGAGAGAGAGAGAGAGAGAGAGAGGGAGAGAGAAGAGAGTGTTCAATCTTTAACACTCTTTCTTCAGATCTCTCTTTTTCCATCTTCTCTAGTGAATGTCTCGGTATTCGCGGAATGGAGGTGTCCCCATGCTTGAATCCTCGCCGGGTAGAGGATAAAAAGCGCGATTCGAAACGGTGCTAACTCACCTGAGCGCCCCGGCGCTTCCCTCTCGCCCAGTGCACCTTTCTTCTCTTTCCCTTTAACCCTTTTCCCCTACGCGTGCACCATGTCCTATATTCTTTAACACGTATCACTATCAGAAAGGTCTTTTTCTCATTCTTTTAACAATTTAATTTATAGAGTATACGCCCTTAAAGAAATAAGCTGGACGAAAGCCCTTCGCAGTTTGTTCTTGCTTCACCGCTTTGCCGCGCGATCCCTGCCAACTCGAGTGCGAAAATAATCGTTAGCTTTGTCGAGAACCGGCACGCGGGAGGAACGTGAATTCGTTGTCGTTTCGAGAAGGGAACGTGAGTCTTTTATAAACCAACATATATCTGTGCATCTACATGCATGCCTGTGTGTGTGTGTGTGTGTGTGTGTGTGTGTGTGTGTGTGTGCGTATACATGTAGATTTCGTAAGAAAGAAAACGTGGCGCGACGATTTGTCGTTGCCGATGAGGAATTTCGTCGAAAAGTTAGTTTTGTTCTCGATCCCTCGTAACTCTTTCTGAGCTCGAATCCCAGCGATGCACACTCGCATCTTCTCGCCATTCTCCATGCATCTTCGCCTCTTTTTGTATTCGGATCCCAAAATCGGTCTTTCCTTTTTTTCCCCGAATGTGCCAAATCGTCTCACTAAGCCATATCGATGAATTCATCAACCTACCGATTCCCGCGATTGCCTCGATCACCATAACTCTTGATCCTTGAATTGCAGTAGTTTTTTCTTTGCGGCACTCCGCGTTCGTTACGAGAAACATAATTTCTTAATTACAGATGTTGTAAACGATATAAAACGTTATTAGCATCGAGCGTATTAGTTAATCGATAATCAAATGGAAAAAGATGGAATTTTTTATGATTTCCATGTCTAAAAATTTCATTGGAAATGAATTAATAAAGAAATTAGAATTCCGAAAGAAAAAAATTGGAGCAACTTGAAAAATAATGAAATTCACAATTCCGGTCGTAACTGAGTGAATCTGCCTGCAATTAACCCATCATTTATTAGTTTTTAGAATCAAGATTCTGCTTGGCAGTGCAAGCTACACCTCTTTACGGTCAATCAATTTGTTCGAGTTTGTAGAAACATTTGTTTTTCATTCAAGACCTCGTTCGAGTAGCGAGTAACGCTCCGTGGTTATTTTACATTCACTCCGTACAACAGACATTGTTTTTACGTCGTATAGGTGTATAATTCGAATTGATTATTACGCCGGCCTAATTGTTCTCATGCTGTTAACATAAATTAGCATTCGGTGCGTATTTACGAGAAGGAAACAGGCATGATTAAAAATATACAAATACACACTCGTATTTATACACTAACGTCCAAAAGTTTCGAATCACTCACATTCCTTCGGTTCAATTTGATTGCAAATATAAAAAATCAAGTCAATCTAATGTAATACAAACAATATTAATTTATTTCCAATTTAAAAAGCTCTTGAAAAATGAAAATAAAAAATATTTTTTCCTTCGTTCATATGTCTAAATAAAATCAATTAAGAAACGTCCAAGAAACTTTGTCTTTTCAAGTAATTGATTATGGTGTTGATGTGAAAACGATGAAACTTTTTGTTTGTTTTTTTGTTTTTTTTTTATTAATGTGACGACGATGCTTTGGAACTTTTGGACGGTACTGTAAGTTGTAATGTTATTTAGATGTAGACACAACGATATATGATATATCTGTATGCATGAGCGACGAATTAGAAATTGAAAATTAACACTCGCTCCCAATTGCAAGCACTTGGGAATAATATTATTCTACAGCTGTTAAGGGGAAGACGGAGCAAGAGTCCCTCTGCGCGCATTAATACTGTTTCGAGCTTGGCAATTCAAGTCCGATAATTTCCACTATTCACTGGACTGTGAGCACGAGCTCTCATGGTCTAATGATATAGTACACATGACTCTCATTTCCGATGAATAATTTTAACGTTTTGAATCCATACGAGGCGAGCGGAGAAGACTAACCGCGTTGCGAAAGGGATTCCCGATTTATATACGCGGTAACATGATTTTCATTCTTCACTTTCTGGGAAATGTGGATCAAGAAAAATGAATTATTCAAATAAGTTTTTATGTCTCGTTAGTCGTGGAATTTCGAATAAAAAAAAATTCTCAGTTGTGACTATAAAATTGAATCTCTATTTATTTACACACGTCATTCGGAATATTGCAACTTTTTTCGGAATTAAGGCGAATGAAGGGAGGATGAGCATGGCGCAAATGTTAAAAACGCAGAAAAATATTTTCCACAGTTGTTCAATAAGATTCTTTTCACACCACGTGATTATTGAGGGTTCATCTAGATGAATCTCATCACATAAATGTATTTCAATCGGTTCATTATTTTTTAGCCGATGAGTTTGTCAAATTCTTGGATTAAAAAAAAAAAAGAGAAAATTTTATTTTTTATTTTTGTGAATCGGAGGAGAAGCATTTTTTAACAACATGTGTAGAAAGAGAAAACTAAAAATTTCGAATTTTTAAGACTTTCCTTCCGTTTTTTTTTTTTTTTTTTTTTTTGATGTTTATTTTATTTCCAGTTGAATTATCTTATTTGTAAATACATCAGAGCCATGTGAAAATCTCTGAGCGCTTATCAGCAGCGTTTGCGATCTTTGAGGCTGATCTTCAGCCAGGGACGCAGAGGACAGAAAAAGTGTAGAAAAAAGATGCAAGAATGAGACTTTGGGTGCTTGCAGAGATGAGAGAATCTATGCACGTGTGTTGAGAGATGTGCATGTCCAAGTTTGTTGTTTTTCCGGCGATTGGTGTGTGTAAATATGTGAGAAAGGTGTGCGGGCGGTAAATCGGAATCTCGACAAAGAGGCCGAGCATCCATAATTCAAGCAATCCAGTCGTTTGGCGTGTACGTTGCGATTCTCTTCCCCTCATCCTCGAGTTCTCCGACATTTCTCTCGCTTACTCTCGCACTAAACTACAAGAGTATTTTACCGAGGCGCCGATTGGCTTGGAACCTCCAACAGATCTTTCCACACACACACACACACACACATATATATATATGTACGTGCATTCGGCTCCTGGTACACACCCGCAACAACAGCGTGTCCACCGCAGGCTCTCTTTCGTCCCGCGTGTCGTTCGCTCTTACATGTTAATTTTCCTTTCTCACCGCACACTCGTCCCCCGCGTAAAAGAAACGATCATACTATTATCTCACGATTGCCAGTCTGCTACGCGACTTTCCATCCGCACCATTTCTAATTCCTATTCAGCAGGACAACGATTCTCTACCTCAACTTCATTAATGTTGTGAGTAAACTCCGTAAACCGCGGCTATAATTATCAACAAGCCGCGCCCCGTCCAATCTTTACGGTTTTTCATTATTTAATAGCGGATTCAACAACAAATACTGAGATTCCTGTTTTCACCTTTCCCTTCGATATTCATATAAATGTTTACACAGTATATCAAGATTCGTTATTAGCCCAGCGCATTTCCGTTCATTTCCTTTCGAATTTGTGCGAACGTAGAAACGGATTTTTTTTTTCCCCAACTCCGAAAGAAGCAAGAATTTTTCTTTTCAATTCTTCGTGCAATCGTATTAGTTAAAAAAAATGTTGAAACGAGGATTTCCGAATTTCCAAATATATATTTTCGAAATATGTTACGTTGAAATTATGAAATGTTAGACATTTTTTTTAATTCACGTTTAACGTTTCAAATATAGTTACCCATGGTAATAATAATAATTCAATTCATAAACATAAAAAAATCGAATCATTAGCGCGTAACGTGACGATAATTATCCAAAAATTCCTTGGAAAATCAAGGTGAGGGGGTGGAAATAATTTCAAGGTTAATGTTAGCGATACGTGGGAGAATAATTGCAGGACGATAGGATCTCGAAGAGGGATGGCAGGTCCGATGTGCATTATATTTTTCGAATTCGAATTGAGTAATTAAGCATATACGTATGCGTCGGTGTTGCAAGCATCTGTAGCATGTGCGTTTTTATGGAGGATGAATACGCGCGAGTATAGAATTTTCACAAGGTTCATAAGCCGTTAACGCGGGCACGAGACTCGGCACGCATGCACAACGCCTTGATGCCACATCCGCGGGACTCATATCGCGAAATGTGCACGCGGAGACGCATTTTCTTCGTTGGGCTTGACGGTCTTTCGCATGCTCTTCAAAAGTACATTATCGAGCGAACAAAAACAAAAAGGATGGCTTCGAAAATCAGATTTTTTCAAGGCTGTGCGTTAAACTTTTGCAATTCCTCTTCCTAATGATGCATTTCCCGGGTTAATTTGCACATTATTATTCAATTTCGATGTGGTTTCTACCGGAAAATAACAATCTTATGGAAATTGTGGAAAAATCGATGATTTGAAATTGGTTCGGTGTTCAAATTAATTGCAAGCAGTAGGCGACAAATTCCATGTCGAATTCCACGAGGAATGTTGAACTCTCAAGAATTTCTCATTATTCAACTCGCAAGTACCGAATTTCGTTATTTTGAGATTTTACGTTAACTTAGAAGATTGTTATTTTGGTTGCTTCATGCCGTTTAAATATTAGCACTGTAGTATATACTTGTGTGTACAGTGAGTGATGCAAGAGCGGAGTTTAATGCGGGGCTCTGAGTACGTCTTGCGCTCGTCCTTATCGCCGCCATTTGAGTTTCACTGTTCGAACGGGAAAACAGCGTGTAATCGAGCTCAAGGTTTCATTTTTTCTCAATTCTCTTCAGTCCATCCTCAGGGCTTTTTCTCATCCTTTTCCATCCTGATTATTTGCTAATTTTCCGGTCACGAATTAATTGATGAAATATCCATTGAATAATTTGGCGAAACTTGGACGCCTTGGAGCAGTTTTAAATCCATGAAATAAAGTGCCAAATAGAGTGACATCATATTTCGGGGTCTATGACTAATTACGAAATAAAAATTGCATAAACTTCAAAATTCTTGGACTCGACATCGCATATTGTAAATAAAATATAACGAAATTATCGCAGCCAAAGAAATATCATAAACTGTTATAGATAAGATAAAGATAAAATTATGTAATAATAAATAAAGTTGAAATATGAAAAATCATTGTAACAGAAAAAAATGATTTCGTTGGCATAAACCTAAGAAGGAAAATCGAACAAATATACCGATAAATAAAACATGGCAAAGTTTCGTTAAGCAATTTTCAGAATTTCTCATTCAGAGTAATGGTTGAAAATGCTCCGAGCAGGATATTGCAACAATGTTCGAAAAAAAGGAAGGAAAAAAGCATAATGGCGGTAATAAAAATTGCATTTGCTTCGTGTACGTGAGAAAGAAATAATTCATTAGTAAAAATGTGAACGTTCTCCGAGTCTGAGCGCGGACTCGGCTGCAAAGAGCGAGTAGACAATACTCCTGCTCGTTATCTATTGTCAATTTTTTTTCTCTTTTTTTTTGTCGTCCATCCACCAAGTCACACCATACCGTGCACGCAAGATTTTCCTTTTTTATTGCCATCATTAAACTTTTATTCGAGTAACCTATAGTTATGTTCACTATATTTAAATGTATATGTGTATATTCGAAAAGAATCCGTTCTATCGCTTCGAAAAAGCTTACGATATGTCGATGTCGCGTGACGTGCACTTTCCACGAGATTACCACCGCGAGATATAACTAATGGAAGCGTGGCCGATAAAAGCAACATTAATATGCTCCGTACAGTCTCTACTTGGACAATAAGTTATACCGGGAGTGGGGATTTAGCGAGAAATAAAAACAAACGGATTGGGTGAATTTGTTGATTGAGTACCGAAAATTCGCTTTCAAATGATAAGCTCCTCATTATTAATAATGATAAACGAACTATCGAATGGATAAATATTTTTGATAAATCGCATTTTTTTCGGGATTTAGACCTGGGATTTTGAAAAAATCATGTCCGCGGTAAAATTTAACGAAAAGGGTCGAACTTGGGCTCATTCTTTTACTAAGATAACAAACGGGAGAACGAAGGCATAAAGTGCACAGGATTTAAAGTCGTCGGGGTTGTTTTCGACTCCAGCTTTACGGTTCTGGGGATAAATCGATTAAAAATGTGTGTAGCATTATATCCGGTTAATAGACAATTAACTTCACTAAATAATGGACAACTTGGTATCGAAGATTTTGGGTAAAATGCTTTCACGTATTTGTAAATTTTCATGCTATACTTTGCATCTCGACAAATATATGATGGAATATACACGACGATATGCTTTGTAGAACATTATGATTCGATACGCAGAAATCTAAAACTGGCAATTGAAAAGGTTTCGCCAAGTCGAGAGCTACTTCGTAAATGGCTCATTAAAGACTTTGTAAATTTCACGCATAATATTATGTAAATTATAAGGCAGTTAGAAGATCCGGGAGTGTTTCCGGCAAACGAGAGTCTTTGAACGCAAGACGTTGGTTCTCCTCTTTTTTTTTTCTTTTTTATAGCTTCTTGAAAAAACCGCACGATTGTGGTTTCGGCAGAGTTTTTATTGAAGCGTTTTTGCCACACACGAGTCCCGATGATTTGTGGTTTTAGGGCTCTCAAGCGAGTCTCTTTTAGTAGCCTCAATTTATTATTCTCAAAATTCGTGAATCAGCTGGCGCCGGGACAGATGCTCGAAAACAAAAGAAAATTTGTACCATCATTTTTGTTTTTATTGAATAAGAAAAATATTATATTTCTTTGAGCGTCGAGGATCGACATTTGCTTCTAAAAGCCTCTCCATCAATTCACGAAAAAAATCGTTTCGAGTCAGTTTAATTAAAAGGTGAAGAAGGCGAGGGAAAAAAAGGTTTTAAAAAACCAAGAGAAACAGTAGCACCGAACTTATTGCGGTGGCTTTGATTGCTTCGAGCTATAAATGATGAAACGGTTATTAACCGAGTCTCATAATCATGGCCTCTATCCCAAAATCAGACATAACTATATAGACATAAATGTGCTCTCGGACCTAGGATTATAATTCATATATTTTATTTCTCTATTCAAGTCGCTAGTAGCTCTCGGGATTACAGGGTTCGAAACGTTTCTGTTAAGGCTGCCAGCAGGTGTGACCGTGTTATGTAATAATCTTAGGACCATTCTTCCTTGAGGCTGCCGAATTTTACGTGGATTCGAGTGTCTGGACGTAGTGTCTTCATCAGTTATTTGTATTCTTAAAATGTATATACTTATGCCATAACGATAACCCCATAGAATTTTTTTCCTTGACATTAATTCTATGAAAATTAAATTAACGAAAAATTCGAGAAACAATTGAAAGTCTCTGTTTTTTCGATTTTTCTAATTCGACTCAACATTTGAAATTTTTTGAAAATTTCACAGCAAAATGACTAGTTTGTCGATTTAAAATATACATTTTATTAAAATTGCAGCCATTCAAAAACCTCGAACGCGACATTGTGTACAATTCTCTTTCTTGTTTTTTTTTTTTTTCAATATTATGAAAAGCCTTGATTGATTATCAATAGAATGCAATTGTTTAAAAACCGAAAAATATTTGTATAAAATATAAATTTCAGAACTATTTGTTGCATAGTGATTTCCTTTTACGATAATTCGTTGAAATTCCGAGGACGAAACTCAATGTAAATATAAGTTGAACCTTGACGAGTGCCAGTGAGCTTTAGAGCTTTATTTCTTTACTGCGTCGTTCATCGCGGTTGCAATGTAATGAGCTCATGGTCAAGCGTCCGACGGGATGACTTATCGTGCCTGGACGAACCTAACTCGACGGGGTCGGTTGGAAAAAGCGACGAGGGTTAGGGGGAAGCTATAACACATGAGCACGATCGTGAGCCGGGATCTTTCGAAATTAAACGAGCTTTTATTAAAAACGTTATTTTCAATCTGTTACGAAAATATATCGGAATTTTTTGAAAAGCGTTTTTATCGCAGACAAAAAAAAAGTTTTCTTGAATGAAAAGTTGACGAGATTTTTCGTTGAAATGAAAAATATTTGATCGATTTGCTTATATGTCAAAAAATGAGCATAAGAATATTCTTTAGAAACGAAATTTCATTCTCAGCGAATTTAACGAAAGTAAATGAATAAGAAAAAAAGTTGGTTTCCTGCAGTGCAAAAAGGGAAAGAGTTGTTCAACATTCGTATATTTAAAATGCCAATTATCGTGGATCGATTGATGGTGCTCCAAATTTCACGAGTAAGAGTTGGCTGAGGTGCGAGCTAGAAGTGAGGTTAGTTCTTAGGTCGATTCAGGCATCAGTTCCGAGCTGTTCTGTATGCTAACTCGTGGTTACCCCGATGCGAGCATTATGTAAAGTACGTCGCTTTATTTTGGCACGGGGAAAAGAGAAGGAACGAGCTATACGGTCTTCTATGCAGGTTAGAACGAAAGCGAAGGAGGAAAGATTTCTTGGCTAGGCCCACGGACGGGCGTTTCGTGGCTTATCAGATCGCGTGCTTGTTGGCTACCAAGGATCGAAAGAGAAAGAGATAGGAAGGGAGAAAAGGGGAGAAAGAGATATGCACACACACAGACACACACATGCTTGGAGTATATATTTTCTCTTATGTATTGCGAGCATGTGTTTATGTGGAGGGAGAGAGAGAGAGAGAGGTACATTGTCATAACACGATTTTCCTCCCCCATGCTCGTGGAATCACCAAGAGTTAAACATCGTTGAAAAATTTCACGAAACTCACTTGTAGTCGTATGGAAATTTCCGACAACGATTCAACCATCTCGTTCTCATCAATTAACGAAACTTTGTTTTTTATGGGGAATCATAAACTAAAATTGGCCATTACTATTTGTTGAAACTGTGGTCAAGTTTACAGCCTCCAGTCACGTGATGGTTCGCAATTTTCTTTTGAACTAAAAACATATAATATCTTGTTTTACTTTTGCACACATTTTCTTGCATATTTTAATGAAGTACAAAAGAATCTTCATCGAAATAGATAACAAAGATACTCAAAGGTATGTGACCCAGAAGGTTTAAATTCGCGCGGACTGTAGAGCTCGTTATTTTTCACTTGAAGTAAAAAAATTAACAAGAATCTAATCGGGACAGTTGGAAAGAGTACAACTTTATGAATTGTAATGCATAAAAGTGATGCTTTTCAGCGACAGCAGAACGATTTATGTTTTTCAGTAAATATTGTTCGAGCTAAATTTTTCAAGGAATCGATGAAAACACGAGAAATTCTCTGCGACATAATTTTGGATAAATCGGAAATAATTAAATTTCTAATAATATTCGTAGAAAAATATGGTGGTATTTTGTAATTCGGAAAAAAGTAGTTTATACGTTATTTTAAAATGACAATGTGATCGAAAATTCAAGCTCTCGTTAAAAAGCTTGAATTAATTCAAGAGGGAAGGTGATTGATTCGGTACTATGGACGTGAGCTCGTGATTGAAGCGAGAGAGAGGAAATAATAAAAATTAAAAAAAAAGATTCTTCAGGGGAGAAGAGAAGAAGTGTATCGTTAGTAGGCGGAGAGGAAAAGGTGGAGGAGTCCAGAATGGCGGATTCGAAACTAGCCAGCCGAGACCGTCGGTCACGCGAGAACTACATCGAGAATCCTCCTCCTCATGGTTGTTCGTTGCTTTTGCCTCTTTTCCTCTTTTTCTCCCCTGTCAACCCCGTGCCACTGCTTTTCACTCTGCCCTCGTTACACATCGTACAGTTGCGGCAACAGCTTTGACTTTTTTCAAGCATGTTTCTCCATGTCTGTATGAGTACATCGATACAAAGATGGAGTCGAGCAAATCCATGGAATTCGTATGAGTGCCTGACAATAGCTGGGGACAAGAATGAGTGTCATTATATGTTTTGAAATTACGATTTTTCCGTCAGGATCGTTCAGCAAAATGTCCTAATGCTCTTTAAGGATCAATTGTACGGAGATCGTGGTAATCGAACGTTTCGCGATCGAAAAAACAAAAATTCGACCAAAGTTGTGCTATCGATACATTGCTAATTGAATTTTCATATTCGACAATGTGCAAGCCTACAAAAAATTCGTTGATATAGAGAAAATATAATGGTAGAGAGAATCGTCTCGGAAGTTTGTGTTATTTCGTAATTATCCTCATCGAGGATCCTCCGTTTAAAAATATGTGCAACTTTTATGCATTGTGCACAAGAGTCTTGTCTATCCGTCCAGAGCTCTCGCTATACGTATAATCAGCCGCCTGACAACCAAAAGGGCGCACGTTTCATAATTCCAACGGTCTTATCTCCAGTCTCGAGTTCTTTTGTTAATTAGCACTTATCTGCTCACGTATAATGCAAGAATGAGGACAAGAAGGTGCAACGTTCGAGAATTGTAAACAATTTTACACGGTATAGATTGCACATGTGCAACAACCGACTTATGAATATACATCTTTTATTCAATGTACGTATATCATTAAATTACGATAAAGCGTGTTTCACAATGTATCCAGTTAAAAAGTTTCGTAACGAGAATATTCTGTGCCAAACTCCTTGTTCCCTTGTTATAAATTTCTGTTTATTACTCCATTATATTATCATTATTATCATAATTAATATAAATAATAAGAATAACACGAATAATGATGAATTTTACTGCAGGAAATCCGTATGCGATCATTGTTCGGTCGAAATGAACTCCGTTGGAACAATCAATATGAAAACGAAGTAGCACATTATATATTGTTGACTAACCCTCGAACCATAGCGTAGGGTAAAAGACGATACCAGTCGACTTTAAATCTCGCGCACCTTCTCCCTTTTGTTCTCCTGTTTCTATCGTTTGCCCGCATTGTTTACAATTTTTTTTACTTTAACCAAAATTGCGCCAGCCTCACGTGATCCTTCATTAAAACATGAAAAAAAATGAGTGCAAGTTGAACTCTTTTCGTTTAATTATATCGGAGATATGCATTTTTTAAAGTCGAGGTCTTTCATGACACCCGGATACCGGGATAAGGAGAAGAAATCAGTTTTGTTGTTATTATTACAGTTACTGTATTTATTTTGTATCTGCTACGATCTTAAAAACAGGAAACATGAATTAGAGTGATGAAAAAAAAGTCGGAAAAAAAGATTCGTAATTCTAGATGCTCTGAGATAAAATATTGGCGTTTTTGGCTGGTGGTATTTGGGAGTTTTATCGGCGTGTGCCCGTGAAAGATCGCGTGGTAGCCGGCGGCTGGCCACACCGGCCTTCACTCTCATCCTCGCCAATCATTATCGAAAAAAATTACGTTATATCTATATATGTGCTTAGCAAAAAAAAATACGGCAGCTGATCACCGGAACCGCGTTTTAAGCACGTAACAAGCATGCTAATGCTCGCGTTTTGCCACTCGTTACGGATTATCTGCATAAATATATATGCATATGTATATTGAGCACTATTTATATATGCCGCAGCGCCACGCGCTCGATCTTTCTTCATTTCCGATGTATGCTCACGCGAAGCATACATCTTTCTATAGTAGACTCTTCCAAGGGTTCTCAATATCCATATATTTCAATATACATATTGAATCGTCCCCAATCATGTATTTTCTCGCCTTTATAAGTCACTTTTTTCTTTTTCATTGATTGGATGCATGTTCCTTGACTGTTGATGCGTTTTTTTTGCCACCTGCACTGGACTAATTAATGCTGTATATATAGCTAACAAAGAATAAGGGTGATTTTCTCCCTTGCCTCTGCATGGGGACGCTACTCGTTGTTGCTTACCGTCGATTATGCGATACATTAACTTTGCGGTTATTTGTTGTTGACGGAGACGATTGTGGGGAACAACTTAGGCGCTTGATTTCGGAAATAAATAAAAATATTTTTTTCTCCTGCGAGAAAAATTCGCTGCGCCACGACAATTTCCAACGTTTATGGATGTCTTTGAGAATTAAATCAGAATACATGGTTCTTCGCCTGGACAAGTTCATGAGACGAACATTTTCAATTTATATTTTCAAAAAATGATGAATCTCGAGAGGTTTTGAAGAAATTTTTATCTCAATGAGGAAACAATGGCGAATGGTGACACGTGTTATCCGCTAAATAAGGCAAAACAGGCATTCGCGAAGGCGTCTTTATTATACACATATTTATGCCAACGTGGTTATCGTCACGTGAGCCTGGACAATTGTCTGTAAATAGACAATTGACGTGCGTACACACGAGTTGTATAGAGTATACAAAAAGTAGTGCGTGCCTTGCGATAGGCCAATCGATATAAATCCAAAATTGATTGCTAAAAGGGCCGACGAAATCTTGTCATAATACATATGAAGGCATCGCCTACGCCCTTTTTTCACTGCATCACAATGTATTTAATGCTTATTCGTGTTTGGATGGCTGTTGCGAGTAGCGAGCATTGCATAAAATGCTTTTCAATTCCGTCGAGTGGAAAGCCCCATTGAGCCGGAGATACGCATGCAAAACAGAGAGAATACGCGACGGATCTCTATACATGTATATACTTTGCCATTACTAATACACGCATTGTTCACTGGAGTAAAGTACATGAGCAAGATAAACCAACAACCGATAATGTATATACAAATGTTTGTCCATTTCAATTTTATAAATACACACATTCATGGACACGCGAGAAAAAATCTACAGCATTTTTCAGAAGCTGTGTCGCCCCCAGGCCAATCAATATTTCGACCAATCGAAAATAAAAACTGCACATTTCTTTATTATAATATACCAATGCCACCAGTCGCGTCCTACAGATCCGTCAGACCATTTTTTCCATGAAATTAAACTCCAAGACGTATACGAGACGATAGAAAATCAGCCGGAGTGTCAAAGACTTGTGAAAACTGCAAAATTCTGGTCTGGATGTCTCAACTAATTACAGCGTAGACTTTGGAGATTTACTTTCCTACTTCATTCTCAGATTTTACACAGTGAATAATCTCCCGTTATTTTAATGACCAATTTTCATGTATATTTTCCAAAATTTTGGCACTTTTGTACGAAAAGCAAAGTTAGACATTGTTTTACACATCTGATGGCGAGCCCATGGATCCGACCGAGGCTTTACATACACGAAGGGAGAACTTTTATGTATATGAAGTGTATATACGTGTATAGAATCGTATATTGGATATCGCGGGTACACACTTTGTTAGGAGGGAGGGAAATGTACATTCGAGCGCAATATTCTTTCTGCCGATGAAAATATACATACACTGACATATGGATCTAGATATTTATATGCAAGTGCAACCGGGGTGGAAATATCTCTGGTCGGAGCCGCCCTTGCTCTTCATGCCCTCTTTTCCTCTTCCAGTCTCCATTGTGTCACGCGTTGATAATTTCAAAACAAAAGAGCTTTGGCTCGTGTGCATTGTCCAAAAATCAGGCTCACACATTTCTATACTGAACGAGAGAGTGAGAATTCAACTCGCTACACAGGACCGAGAGCTTGGGCCAGAATCACTAGTTTTGCAGCAACGTGGCGTCAGGATAACCTGCCCCTGTCATCGTTCATTTTATACGTCAATGACTTTCAAAACAGATAGCAGTAACATCACGCTCGGAGGTAAGCTTTTACGGCGTTTTAGCCATCGCCCGTAATAAGATAAAGAGAAGGAGAGAATGAAAGAGATAGAGAAGTATTCATAGGTAAATATGACAATTTGACCACTTTCCCCTCTCCCCCTGCAATCCTTCGACTTGTTGTCCGGGTTAAAAACACTCCAAAACTCTGTTTGTATCTCTGGGCTTGCTCCTCCATTTACAACTGTGACACACCATTTAGTTCAAAGCTCCTCGCCAGAGATTGACGAAACAACCCTTCGTGCGATGCCCCTATTATGTGCTTATCGAGTGCACATCGTTTCGCTGTCACTGAAAATGTGGTTTTACAGAGCTGTTTGATATTTCAAACTGCACGCCAGTTAGTTGCAATTGTGTTTTTTTTTTTTCAACTTCCGTTGCCTTGAACCGCGTGTAGCAATTATTCAATACGTTTCATTGTCATAACTATGGCTGCATGACTCGAAGGATCGTAAGATCGTATCAACGTAAACCCTGAAAGAATCTTGCTCACCCGAAGCTTTTTTTGATTTCTTACTCAATTCGTTGTTCTCTATCGAATCGAATTTGCTAAGAATCAATCTTAAGTGAACACTTTCGAGAATTTCATTCTTATTGATAAAAATTCAAATAAACTGTAACAAAGTAATTAATGGAAAACAAAGTCGCTGAAAAAAAAAAAACCATTCCGCGTCGGCATTTTAGCTCAGGGCACAGTCATATTTCGGCTTATGCATTTTACAAGACTCATGCAGATAAAGCAGGGAGGTGGGGTTTCGCGAGTCGCATTTTCGAACGGATATCCTGAGAAACACACAGCCGTGTTCGGACACTCAATTACTCGAGTATAAGAGGTTTATGGTATCCGTGTATAAACGACACGAAGAATGAATGATGGACTTACGCACGTTAATCTATATTTATATTCATATTCATTTATTAGTATGTACGTACGGGTAAATCGTGTGAAATGAATACATGGAATATTTACACACCGCGGTGAGGGCAGGGGCGGGGGTGGACAAGTCGTAACAAATTACATTCTGAATGGTAACTGTGTTCTTCTGCTCGTCAAAAATTGTTATACCAATGAATGTGACCTCATAAATAACAATTGTAAAAAAATTCTCATCACAAAAATTGAAAAAAAAAAAAAAAACAAAAAAATTAACCAAATTCTCATGGAGACTTGTAAGACTCGGCCACAGTTAATCGTTGAGAAGCATTCAAACCTATCGATCGTTTTCGTTGTTGCTATGACACACCAAACGTTCGACACCGAGATTAAAACGATAAATCAGTTTATAAAAATCACGATACACAAAAAAAAGTAGGGAAAATAAATGGAAGAGTGTGCTCAAGACATATATATTTGAAAATTGAATTGAAAATAAACAAAATTGATTTAATTATCATCTTTTATCGATTTATCGCGGTGAATGATTTTTCATTTGTGTTAGGATTTTTGTTGCATGGAAATATGTATGTTAAGCTATATGTATTATTGAATTTCCGTGTGCAAAAGTTACTAGTGATGTATAAAACTGCGGGACAGTGCGTTCTGCAACGAAAGAGCGCAAATCACGGAGTTCTAGAGGTACAGCGATGCATGTCATAATGAACGGCAGGCCAACTTTTTGTTTTAATTCCTTCGAGCGGAAATATCGGCCATTTTGAATTTTCAATTTTCAACGCTCTAGTAATCCCTGGCTCTCGTTCCCTCCGCGCCCTTTACCGTCGTTTACTGGACACTCGACCCCGACCCCTCTCTCTCTCTCTCTCTCTCTCTGTCCTCTTTCTTCGTCCCTCTGCCCTTTCTCATCGCGGCGACCCTTTTTACCGGGGCCCTTTTGCTGGTGGAGTAAAAAACGGGCGTCGACTCTCTCGATGCGCAACCCTCAGGCTCTACAAATGCATCCGTCGCGTGTCCCAAACGATGAGAAAAAAACAATATCAGGTTCGTCGACGTATGCATTTTTAACAGCAGTTTTTTTGATGGGCCGCGTGTCAGTGCCCTTTTTTTCCTTCTCACTCGTCGTGTTTCAATAAGTTTTTGTGCAGTCGTTGGTTATTTCGAAATATTCGTCGTCTAATTTTTTTTTTGCAACGTTTAGCAATAATTCTTTTCGTTACTATTTGACTTTTATGAAATTTCGATCAATGGATTTTATTAGTAATATAATGTGATCGTATCAGATTTGCTCCAAAAGCTTATAAATATTTATCGCGAAAAAATGTAAATAAAAGTCAATCTCGACCGTGGATCTTCTTGCAAACGTAATCATTTTTGAAAAAACATTCCGAAACAAATAGATTCGTGATTAATTAATTTCGGTATTGAATCTTCGATAAATATCGTTAGTTTTGTTTTTTCTGATCGATCAATGATTCCATGACACCCACCGCATAAGCAACTACGATGAATAATTTAGCTGGCCACTAATAATTACAGTATTAATGTTAATAACAAGTTCGGTCAAGTTTCATACACATATAATAAAAATAAATAGAATAGTTTTCTGCAGAATAAATCTACGTTGGAATTTTCAGAGAAATAAAGACGTCGAACAGCATTTGTTTGCCGAGATGCGACGCAATCATCGGCATGATCTTTCGCGATTCTTCAATATGTGAAAAATTGCAGTGTAAAAAGTTCGAATGAATTAATCGATCATTGAGAAAAAGAGATGAGGGAAAAAAAAAGTGCGATGTCAACGGAGAGATATTACGGACGAATCAATTAATATTGCTGTGGCGTTAATGAGTCATTGATAATATTTTACTCTACAGTGCTACTATACTTTCATATATAAAACTGGATCCCAGCGATTCAATAACTACCCGAGTATTGATATCGCCAATTAATCTCTTTTTCTCTCTCCCTCGCCCTCACCATATTTTTCTCGGTCTCTCACTGTGTGGTTTTTTCTTCAGTTACCTGTATCTTTTTCTATTTCGCAAGTCTCTCCATACGAGGCGGACAGCATGACATCGCACAGTAGTAGTAAACAAGTTATTACAATTCTCGATTGACAGACATCGACCAGACATCTTAGGAATTCTCGTCCACGTTCTTGCATACTTTAGCTAGACACATTGCGCGACGAGACGAGTGCGACACTTTGTATTATATGTGACACGGCGAAGTACACACGTGGATGTCATTTTCATTATGTGTACGTCGAGCGTACGTGTCTTAACTTCATACTCTTTTACGACAAAACATTCTTAACACGAGCGAGTTTTCCGGCCTAAATATTCTGCATAAATTCTTATTTTTTTTTTTTACTTATAAATCAAATCTTCTCCACAAATTCTTCTCTCGCCCAACTGTTTATTAATTCTGATTGAAATCAAACTGCATTCATAGAATATGCGCCTACTTGATCGTTTCCTCTCAACATTTATCTCAAGATTGTGTCATTTTAATCCATTACTTTCTCGGCTCGTTCTCATTTTTTCGTTTTGTTATCTCGAACATTAGCTTTGCGGAATATCCAATGAATTCTGATCTTTACGGTTCAACGATTTCACATTTTACGGCTGAAAAGTTGTCATTGACGTATGGTTCGAGATATTCGGTCCCAATCTTATCAATTGTTATTAATATTCGTGGATTTTCATTTTTTTTTATTTGCTTCAGATCGGGAAACTATCATGGGAAGTCGGAGAGTCATCCATTCGAACAGCGTGTATGTAAATGTTCATACTCGATATTTTATATTAATGTATTAAAAAATTATTGTCATAAAATTTGAAATTTGAAATTATAAAAATGTATAAAAAATTAATTACAAATTCCGTATTTCAAGATAGAGATTCCTATTTGTTTAAGTAAAGAATAATCGCATGGGTTGTACTAAGGTTGATTGAAAAGTTCTGAGAGTGCGGCGAAGGTCAATTAAACGTGAATCGTCTTCTCTGAGGTACTTCAATATTTGCCCAAAAGATCAACAGAGTTCGGTCGTTTGGCATGGGAATATTCCATCTTTATCTCTGAATAATTGAAAACCTTTGGTGTGTAACACGGAGAGGGAATGAGAAAGATTCGAGATACTTTTGAGGGCGGCACACGTCTTTTTCCGTGTGTCTCGCGTCTCGTTCGCCAGAGGCCAAACGAGAAAGTAGAATAAAAAACGATGAAAGGGAAAAAAGGTGCATGTCGTTCAAAGATGCGAGTGAGGACAAGTCGGAGGTTGGCGTCGCGACGTCTATAAGCCACGACATCTCTCTGTGCTCGTTGCGGACTTGTCAATTAAAACGAAGAGAGACGACGTTGACACGCAGCGAGACGAGAGTTTAATCTTTCGAGTATCCATTAAACGTCGAGACAGAGAAAGAGAAAGAGAAAAGACGATAATACGATCAAGAGCGAGACAATATCGTCCTCGTTATACCCACCGCGTAGAAAATCGAGAAACAAACACTCGAAATTTCAACCGAATGCGAGATTGCCTTTACATCTGTATTGTTGTTCAACGCGTGTTCTATCATGCACCAATGAATTTTATTATCAACCAGTCTCTTCCAACCGAATAGACTTTGGATTTTCCCGTTGTCATATTCTCCTCGTCCTTTGACTCACTCCTACTGTTTTCTTCTTCGATTTACACTCGCCTATCGTTCAATTGTCAAAATCATTTACTATCCATACAATAAAACATAGAATCGACTCAACTCACAATATTTATTTCTTCTCGACCGTCTATCGATCATTTTAAACAAAAATTCTTACAGATAAACATCGCAGTGCTTAACCCTACAGCGATAACCTGAGGACAAGCACGACCCCCGACGACTTTAAATCTCGCTCTCTGTCGCCCGGCTTCGTTCTCCCGTTTCTTCAAATTTTTCTACCGCTTCTTTCAATAATTCTCGATTTCAAGCAAATTCGCCCCAGCCTTACGTGATTCTGCATTAAAAAAAAACGAAAAGAATGAGCCCGCGCTGGACCCTTCTCAATAAATTTTACTGTACGCATGGATTTTTCAAAATTGGGGTCTGTATGACACCATAATTCAACTAATCGGTTGAAAATTATAATTGTAATTAGTCAAATAAATTTTATCATGAGAATATCATCAGGATGCTTCGCTATTGTTATGAATAATGCTTTTGAAATAATGATATTTCGAGTTGCATATGAGTACATACATTTTTATCACTCATTGATACAAAATGGAATGAACACTCGCTGGTTTGCAACTTTTCCGATGAAATCTCCAAAGCGAACGCGTGACGTAGTCTCTGTTCGCGACGTTATCAGTTTTTGTTTTGTTTTTTTTTTTCATTCCATTCCACTCACCCACCAATACCCGCTTTCGAAAAAAGCTCCGCACGTACTGGAACTCGTTCATCTTTGTGCGTTTGACATTTACGCAGTGCAGCTTTTGTCCCAGAGGAGAGAAAGGTTGGGGATTTTTTTTCAGCTTTATTCCGCAGTTATTTTATCCATGCACCCATCGATTCTGCTCGATTTTTGCAACATTTTTGGTCAGGATTTCGTCCCTGCTGTGATTTTTTTTTAGGGCTTTACGAAAAAATCACTTTTTTAATATTGTTTTCTTTTTTTTTCCGAGATACCTACAACTTTTAGTAAAACTGAAATTTTGATTTTTCAAGCACTGCAATTTTTACTTTTCGTCATCAGCGAAATATTATAACGTACGAATTAAAACAAAAAAAAAAAGATTTTGTAATTGAAATGATTGAAAATCCCACGAACATGCATCTGGAAGCAGGGCAAACGATTCTTCGTTTATTTATATGAAAAAACAGTTGCGATATATATCACATATAGAATTTGCGGATTTTTTTTGGAAGGTAAACATATCGCTCTTCCGAGTAAATCTACGGGTAATATTTCGTTGCTTAAGATAACAGGGATGAATCGTATTAACGAGTGAAATGGATCGCGTGCGTTCCCTATGGGCCGGTTTCCTCGTCTTCCGAATCTTTTGGATCCCCGTCAAAACGTTCCCGAGAGCCACACGCGCTCATTCTCCTCTTCCTGAGTAGTTATTCGCCGATCGTAATCTGCCTGGTTTATCGGTCATTTATCTCGGCTAGCATTCGTTTTTGCATATATAAATATATTTATATATTCACATATTTATAGACGAAAATGCAATGACGTGCACCAGCTGTGTTGACCGGAAATGGCTAATCGAAACTTTGCAACCTCAAATTACTAAAAGCAAAAAAAATACCTGTAGTTCCGACCAACAAGAATAATAGCATTTCGTTTTATTTTTGTTAATATTTTTCGAGGAAGCATTGGACCTTTTTTTATTAAACTTGACTCAAAAGTTAACCGGAAAAATAGGTTATACAATTGAATATAATAAATGCAAAGAATTGTCGAAGTATTTTGCGATAAATTACGAGACAAAAAGACTTTCTTTCATGAATAATTGTGCGAAAACGATGGCAATTTTTTCTGACCTTCCGCAGTCATTAGTGCACTTGCTATTTGGTATACGCTTTTTTTTTTTCAGAAAATACATAAGGGTGGCAAAGCTCACGGGTGTACGTCTAGTTACATATATACATATGCAGTAACGCCGAGACCGTTATCTCTCACGTACAATCGCATTTCACTTGACGGACACCACGAAGAGATAATTATTCGCGTTTAGATAAAGAAGCGCTCGGGTATTCGCGGCCTCGACGATATCGAACGTTACGAATGGACGCGCGTCTCCGCATTTTCGAATGAGCGTACTAAAAAAAACTCTCACAATCATGGGAGGACAAAAAAAACTCAACTTTCTTCGTACTCTTTCGATGTGGCAGCCCATTTTTACGTTAAAATTCCAATTGTCAATTCGCGATCACTTTAATTGCGTTTTTTCAGCGTCGCAGGACCTTGAATTTTTGTAGAAAAATTCAACAACACTACGTATAGGAATTACTTGATCAATCACAGTGTGCATTTCTTTTATTTTCTGAAAGTCTGAAGATAGGAGGATAACTATTGAAGTTACATCGTTGGAATGCAACGAAACAAATTACTTTGTTCCATTTTTTTGATATGTAAACGGAACCAAAAATTGAACTGCAATGTCGGTCCATGACAATTGCTCCAAATGAAAAACTAAATGTCAGAAAAATGTTGAGGTGATTCGAAAAATATAGAAAATGGTGAATCGATCAAATGTTTTTCGTTCGACTCCAACGATGCAAACTTCCATATCGTCAATAAATTTTATGAATGCACGTGTGAATACAACGGCTTGAAAAATTATCTTCTCTCTTGAATGGACATAATTCGAGGAGGTTTTAGGTGACTGAACTATAGTAAATTTAACTTAGTAGCCTCAACTGCGGATTCAGTAGATTGTATCAGTCCTTTTTCTCGTTTGATCACATGGCTAGGCGCTTAGGTCGACTTTTTTAACGTTTTCGTTGGCGCCAGTCGGTCCCCATACGAATGGACGTGCGTATACATAAATATTGGTTTTTTCGTACTCGAGGACCGAGAAAATCTGGCACGAGGAAAAACAAATGGAAACAGGTCAGATTCGTAGACAATGGACACCGCAACGTCGGTTCTCGGGGATTCGAGGGGTTGATTTAAGGTCCGTAACCCTAAAAATCATGGCGACGATGCCTGAAGACGATTTTTATTCTATTCTAACCCATCGAGCCCCTCTTTTCCGTTTTTATTACTCCCTCAAGTCCGCGTGACGCGAAAACAATGAAAATGAGAATAAGCTGTACCTTTTTCCACGTTTTCTTGCTGACCCCTCAGTTTGACGCAACGTTTGTCGCTCTCGTTGAAATTTCGTCTCTTTTCTCATCACAAAATCCTTGGCTCGGTCTCCAAAGGTTATAAAACTCAAGCGACCGGTGTCAAGGATAGTTTTACAACTTGAAACCCCCCGCACACCGATCGATGTCTCCTCCATTCTTTCTACCGTTCCAACGTTTTTTTCCTCGCCCTCCAGTCTTTTTTCTTCTTCTCCCATTTTACCCTCTTTTGCTTTTGTTTCTCGAGATTTTCTCTCGTATTGCCTTAATTCTCCTTCACGCGAAAGTCCTTTGCTTCTTTTAAACAGGTATATGAACCGCATCGTGAAAAATTGGAGGAAATTGCGGCGAAGCACGAAAAAAAGGGAGAGCTACATGAGGTCTCGTTATATAGATACTTTGCCCTCGGCAGAATCTTTTGAACTTGCGTTTTTCGAAGGATGCGAAAATAACGGGAGTTGAATAAATAAATAACGGGATAAGAATAAGTATTTTCGAATAAAAAATTTTTATTCAAAAATATGGCTCTTCGAACTCTTCCTCGCTTTCTCTAAAGAATGCGAAATAATTGAGAATAAAAAATCGAGATTACGACGATCTTACAACTCCCAGCTATCCTTCATATTGTAATCCTTAATTTTTTATGACTCATTAAACGATATTTTGTAGCTAGGAAATATGAATAGCTTTTATGATTGACGTTAAGAATCCAACTCATTTGCCCACATTGGAAATACTGGATTCCTGATTATTATAAGCATAATTTAATTCGTACGTAAAACAAAACAACAAAAAAAACTATATCGTTTGTCCGGCAACCCAGTCTTTTTAAAATGTCGACGTTTTTCCTTTTCATTTGTCTTAATGAAGTGAAATTGATCGGGACCGAGGGTCGCAGTAGCCGCGTGGCAACATGAATTCTCGAGACTTTGTACACGAAAGGAGGGTGAAAAAAGGGGTTGTTTGGCCCCGATTAAACATTTATATATGTGTCTCTCTCGTTCACGTGTTTGAGAATCAGAGTCAACTATTTAAAACGTAGTCGGTGAGCTTCGAACACTCTCCGGTCTTTTCTCGCCCTCATTGTCCAGTCTATGGAGAACATACCAGGCTGGCAGGTTTTCCTTTTCTCGCAGCGAGAAGCTTCGGCTCACGCCAACCCCTCGTTAAGTCATAACTTACCTCCCCTTGGCCCTGCCACCCCCAAGCCGCCCTATCCAACCAGGCGTTCTGTTGCGAGCTAAACATTCTCAAGTTTGGACACACATTCGCCACCCACTCTCTCCCCCACTCGCCTTTTATAAGCTCCACTTTTTTATACTGAAAAGTCCCCAACTCGACAATACTTTCCAGTCCTGGTGCTCGTTCCCAAATTACGAAAAACACTATTTTCAATCTCCGATCAAAGTGCAGTAATAACTTCCACAGAATTGAGCTCTGTTTACGAATATTGCTTGAGCAACAAATCCGTTCGCGACCCGTCCAGGTAGTCCCTTATATCCGGTTATTTGTGAATGTCATATTATCCAAAACGGCGGCACTCGGGAGTCCATAAAAATGATCCATTCTAATAATTGAATATCATTTAAAAATTCTGCTTAAAAATTATTTTTAAAAACTGAGCGATGTTATGGTCGGTGATAACGTGGAATCCAAAATATTGCATTGACTGTTTTGTGAGATGAACTTGAAATTATTTCAATTTCAATAGTCCACACGTTATGCCAATGTTTAATCACAGATCCCATGCACTCAGTGAAAAACTTGCAAAAAAAAAAACAAAAACGTTTCACACCACGTCATTCCCAAAAGATAATTAAAATTCTCTCAACGAAACTCTAAGATTTTGGTTTGGTCGGTGTTACTTTTAAACCCGTTACATTCACGGGACATTAAATTGGAGCAGCTCGCGTTATAGTATTTCCGGTGCAATTAGACGTGCCGCTTCGATCGCTGTCTTTCGCTGTATCATTACGTACGTCTTTGAAAATATGGCGACCCGTTGAGCTATGCGAGTTATGCGAAGCGCCGGGCTAAGAAGTGTTCGAAAGAAGAAGTAATCGAAAGCATAATACACGACAAACAAACGAGACATATACATTTACATACTCAATGAACACACTCACACACAAGTTGATTTGTCTATATTCATACAGATATATAGCTCATTGTATTATACGGAGAACTCACGGTGCAATTTGAATATGAATTACGTAATTATCTCGACGCATTGTTTGGTTTGCATTAATTTTTTTTTTCTCGGTGTGTTGTTATTGTGTATCCAGCTTCTGTATGTACAATCGCTTATATCTATTTCACGCATTGCAACGCGCTTGCATTTTTTCGACGAACTGATGCATGGACATCGTATGAAAATGAGGCTCCGCAGCAAAAATGCATTTGCTTTTTTGTTATTTACTTATTTTAGCAGAGTGAAGAAAAATGTCGGTTGTGCAGTTACCGAGCTCGTATTTTAACGACATACGGGGGTTGCGCTCGAGGGGCAAATTGCACGCGTTCAAGCAAAGTACAAGCCCATGTTACTTCGCCCATATTATTTTACGTGCTATTATTCATTGCCACAGTTGAGCGCGCGTTCGAGCGACGAACGAGCACAATGAAGACGAGAGAGTTACACTCAGCGCAGCAGATAATCGAGAGACATAAAGGAAACGAGTTAAAAGACAGAGAAAAAAGGGAGAATGAGCGAGAAAAGAAAAAAAAAAAACAAAATTATGAGCAAGCTCACACGAGTCCTGAATGTATCAACGATTCAAATCTCAGATTTAATGCGTGACCCTTGCTCAAGAATTTAATGAGAAGAATGGCATTTCTTTCCTTTTTTTTGGGTTAATTAGTTGATACAGCAGAAAGAATATGGAGCATACGTTTAATTGGAGATTTAATTGAGGGAATATGCAAATTTGAGAATTTAGCATTTAGTGCACCTTTCTTCGAGGGATACAATTTAACGAATCGGCAATTAAGGAAATTATGACGAAATTTTATAAAAAAAAAAAAAAAAAAAATACGTGTCACTCTCAACGTCAATTTGAATTTTGGTATTCTCTACACTTTTATGAGGATTCATCGAACCGCGCATTATATCCTTTCCTTCACCAGGACGATGTGTATTTTTCATGTTCCAGGATTCCCTAAAAATGGATTAAGTTTAGGATATTTGGGCGTATTAATAATAACAATTACGATTCATGACGCATAGATAACAGTTATTTATTTGAAAAATGCTCTTCGCTGGCATTTTCATCTGTCTGAGTCTCTGACCAGGATGAATATCATCCACGCGATGCATTTAATATTGCTTGCTCGAAGATTTCGAGATTTCGATTGAGGGAAAGATCTTGTGGATTTAAAAAATTCTAATTAAAGAGGAGAGGTTGTCGACATGTACGAAAATTACGCTAAAAACTCTAGTAACGTAGTAAGTATATCAAGCAGAGAAATCAAAAAGTGGTTAAAAGCTTCTAAGAGCAGGTGCATCTTTTCGATAGGATTACCAAGAGTACCACAACAAACGAAATTCCTTCCTTCACCGTACAAACTCCTATATACATATATTTATACGCTCGAAAAATTCCAATAGGGTTTACGACCCGTGCTAGGTGCAGGGGCTTGAAAAAACTTCGGTAAATATCGTGATGGCGGCGAAATAGCGTCGGGGCGTGCCGACGAGAGTTAACCAACTCATTTTTGTATTATCCGGATATTATGGGTTTTTTTATCCATGAAGGAAAAAATATCCAGGTTGCTTTCCTCTTTCTTTTATGGGAATTGGAAAAACTCATTTGTTTTTTTTTTTTTTGTAATATCGGACTATCATTGAAATTTGAACAATTCACATTAAAAATGTTGGAATTCAAATGTGAAGGATTTAAAGCAGTGGCCTGGTTTGAAGAGGCGAAGGAAAGTGATTTTTGACCTTTCGCGGTTCACATTCCCTTCTCGCGTGAACAGGACATTATCATTATCAATTTCAAATGCTGCTGTACGGAATTTCGCCATGCAAAACTTTTGGCTATTAATGAGCATTTATTACGTTTATTACGTTTATATACATTTTATTTCTATCCGGCCGTCATATTCTTTTCTCGAGCTCAATAAATATATAGAACTGTTCGATTAACGAGACCGTGACCCAGCATGCCCGAGTTCTCGCCTACACGTTTTACATCTGATTACAACGAGAGCTGCGAAGACTATTGAGAAAAAAAAAAATAATAATTTTCCCGTGGTTGATTTTTTCTTTCGGAGTCTCTGTTCGCGCTTACCGTCGGGGGTCGTGGTTAAACATTATGATCGAGCCAACATAAATATCGTGCGGCATTGGCATATGCGGGCCAAGGGAGAAAGAGAGAGAGAGAGAGGGAGAGAGAACTGAAAGAAAAAAAAAGAGCAAGAATGAGACAAATGAAAACGGGAACGAGGCCCGTAGGCGCGAATCCATCGATGCCCGCAAAAGTGCATCGCGATGCAATCATTGCATATATACATAAATGTACACATGCATCCTATAAAAATCAGAAGAACGAAAGAAAAAAAGCGGAAGAGAGAGGGGGGGTCAAATATTTCGGTCTCTTGGTTCGATTGAAGCGCGTGTGTCTCCCGGTAGGCTCTCCCTCTTCTCTTATTCTTCAAAGCTGAGATCCATGGGAGAGAAAACGAAAGAGTTAAGAAAACGAAAGGGGTGAGAGCGACGTGTTTTAATATAATATTATTGGCTATTGATAAATTGTCGATAATGATGGGTTAGAGGAGAAAGGGTTGTCTCGGGACTTTGCAGATCCGAAGAGAGGGCAAAGAGGATCGAGGAAGAAGCTTTTTTTATTTCTTTTACTTACCCTTCTATACATGTATATATATTACGCATCGTCAGCCTGATCCTCTTAATATTTCTTTCTCCACCTTTCTCTCACACTCTCGTCCCTTTCTCTCTCCCTCTCTCTCTCTCTCGCTTCCTCTCTTTCCGTCTCTCAGTTATAAGCTGGCTCAAAAATTCTCGTTAGAGTTGCGCCGAACGTTTTTATACAGTCTACAGAACTCTGAACCTCGACTAATATATATATATATATGTATATTTCATATCGCCGAAGCGGAGAAGTTAACAAAGGGGGATCCGGAGCCGGGAGGTGCAGCTTAAAATACTCGCGCTTACATCGTTCTGCAACCCATCCTCAGAAGTCTCGCCTCTCTCGCGAAATAATCATCTTCCGAGGATGCAAAACAGCTGCGTCATTCAAACAATATTATTGTATACTCTAATGAATTGGGTGCATTATACATTATGTGTTCGACTTTTAAGGACGTTGTGGCGGTGCATCTTAAAAATGTCACATTTGGAGCGATGATTTACAAATTATGAATCAATTAATTGGCATGTTCGGTGATGGAATCGTTTGAGATGTTTCAACGTCGTGGCTCCGATAAGCAAGTTATGTACTGCCAAAGATACGTTCCGAATTTCACAAGAAATTGAATGGCGAATGATACTTTTTAAAAAATCATCAAAATATAATGGATGTGCATTTTGTGCTACGGGAAAGAAATTTATGATTTCTTTCACGAGAGAGCGCCGGTCCAGAATTTTTTTAATGAATTTTGAAAATACGTGAAAATGCATTTGAGTCTGAGGTAAACGTCGAGATGGGAAAAAGCACGAGAACTTTGCCGTACAAATTGTCAATCGATTAATTTCAGTTTAGGAAAGAAAACAATAAATGGTCGGAGAATCGGCAGAAAAATTACAATTCATGGTCCGGGATTCAACCAGTTTCGTGTAAGCTTCGGCGGGATGCTCGGCAAGGGGAGAGGCTTGTTAAGATTTGATGGAAGCAGTTCACGGCCCACGGAAGCGATTAATCCCATACAAACAAGGGTTTGTAGGTATACACGGACATTGAGGACTTCCGGTAAGGCGCGTGAGCCCTTGGAAGAGAAGTAATCGACAGAAAGCCCTCGATAATAAGATCATGGGAAAGGCAGAAAGAGAGGGAGAGAGAGAGAGAGAGAGAGAGAGGAAGGCAAAGATTGAAGTATCCCAATGTTGGATGCAACACTGAGAAAAGAGAAGAGAACCTATCGTTGCCTTAATTTACAAGAGAGCGATCTCCGATCGCGGAGATAAAGCCACCGAGGCTCGCGCTCTCTCTCTCTCTCTCTCTCTCTCTCTCTCTCTTGCTCACTCCGCGGTTGGGATATAATTTAGCGGTAGTCGCACACTGTTGCCCCGTCTCTCTACGATCTCCAATCAACCACTTAGCCGACGATGTATTTACGAGGTGTTCTGTAATTTTCTCTAATTCGACGCGCGACTCTCCACGCGCTCGATATTTCGTTCTCTTCTCCCTTGCGGAAGCCAGTTACAATCCTCATCTCGTTCCTGCTCCTGATGCTGGGTGATCCGTCCATCCACGCAATAAAACATACGTGTCTAAGGGATTCGTATATAAACGTGGAAAAACTTGGCTATAACCCGTTGGGGAACACATTGAATAAGTTATGTTCTCCAGGCGTGTGAGCGTGCATCCGTAAGCGAGATCTTTTCTGTACACGCTGCTGATCAGTCTGCATCCTATCCCATACGAAAAATCTCTAATTCATCGAGATTACTCATAATTCGCAACGAGCTGCGCATAAGACAAAAGCTTTTACCAATAAAAACTCTTTTTTCCATCTTTTTCCAATATCCTTAATGCCCCGATATTTTTATCAACAACATCAAAGTCCTGGCGAGCCTGTGGATTCGTTATTTTTACTTGTCCACATAAAAACGATGAAGCTGTTTCGTCAATAATTCAGTATTTAGCGAATATACCTCATTCGAATAAATTGTTGGCGATTTATCATGAAAAAGGAAAAAGTGTTGAAAGTATTTTTTATGTTTTTTATAAATATGTACACATGTATCCACACTGTATATGTATATATATGCATAGACCCCGATGCTGGTTGGAGCCTGGGCACACTTATGCTAATGTTCGCCGCGTGTGCCATGCTCTGACTCGATCTCAGAGACGGTCTGGCTTAATGTACGGGAAGCACTATGTACCCGCGAGCTCCCAGTGCAAACTCCCGCTCTTTCTTTCTTCTCAGTCTCTTCTGTTTTCCCTCTTTCTCTCTGTTGCGCTTTTGCATCCTTTATCATGATTTATTATCTGCAGTCGTGGCCACGATGCGTTCAACAGCCTGTATCGCAACGTCCACCATAATATGTATTTACTATAAAAAATAAAATAATAGAGTGAGAAAAAGATGTACGACCGATCGAGATCGCGTTGTATCGCGTAATTGATGCTTGATTGGACCTTACCAACCTTATTAAACGTTTCGTAAAAATGGTCGTGAAAATCTCGTGAAAAATGGGAGGAGAAAAAACAAATCGATTGACAGTTTAGCCGATGAAAGAGTCTTCAGTTTCGCAGCGTGCAATTACTCAATTAACACCTCGAATTTATAAATGACAGTCGTGTTACCGATATTCAAACGACAAAGTCGTTATGCCGCGGAAAAAAAATCTGTCTTTGATTCGTTTTCTTCTAATTCTATGATGTGATGATGAAGTTTGTCGACGATAATTATAAACGGCAGAATTGGGAAAAAAGAAAAATGAGCGAATTAATAAAATAATGTTTTAAAAATCGTGCCCCTATAGATAATTATGGAAATGTAATATATTTTTTAATCTCATTAATACTTATCGATCTAATTTATAGATATATAATTATATGGATGAGTGCAAAAAGTTCTCGGTAAATGCAACAGACTCTCGATAACTCTTTTTCGCAACACATGCTGCACATACACGTAGAGGAATATGTATAGGTGTGTAGCCATCGATATATTGGAAAGCTGGTAGACGGCGTGTCCGAGCGGACGCTAACTAGATGTTCTTGGTTGGGCTGCCGCTGTGGGAGCTCGGCGAGTCCTCTTTGCGCGTCGCCTCTTCAAGGCAGTTGATCGAAAAGAGCAAAGGGATATCTTTTCTCGATATACACTCGAGCATCCACTATCTTTCGTGAGAGATGCTCGATGCTGTTCTCTATACCGTCTGTGGCCAATGGTCTCTGCGTCTCTTTCTGACATCGATGCGCAAAGTCTGTTGTACTCACTCGCCCAGGCTTCCCCGCCTTGCACTCTTTCCTCGACCCCCTTTTCCCCTTCCCCCTCCACCCCCTACCTGCACTCGACTCTCCTGGAGAGATTAAAAAGTTAATGGAGGGGCGGTCTATGGGGGCGTGCGAGTGTACGTGGTGCCGGGATTTATGTCTGCACCACTGGAGATATCGTTTCTCCCTCGCCTTCTCTCCTCTGCTTTTCCATCTTTCTATCTCGATATTGCCTTCTCTCTCTCTCTCTCTTTCTCTCGTTCCATCTACTTTGCCTTATAACCAAAGTGGGGAAACGAGAGCTCTACGAGAACGCCAATGGGCATTGCGCCATATTCTAAATCTTTCGCGCCCCCGTTCGTTCGCGGTTCTCTCGCTCGAGGTGAAGCCCCAGCATCCGGAGAGATATCTACGGACAGACAAACCAGAAACTATCCGAAAAAATCTCGCGTATATCAATAAATATGTTTCGTACAGCATAAACCGCGACTGCTAACTTTCCATATTGCACTAAAAATTTTCGCCAGCAAACCTCTCCGAAATCTGTGATTTATTTATTTCTTTCATCATATCTTTCATCTCCATCTATCGAATATCCAAACCGAGCCGATATCGAAAAGAATTGTCGATCGTAAAAAATCGTTGAATGGAAGAATTCATCTCAAAACACGTTCAAAAAGTACGAAACACATGTCCATCATAAAATTTACAGGTACTCATTAGAAAACTGTGCGGATGAGCTGCGAAACGAAAAAAAAAAAAAAAAATGAGGCTTTTACAGGCTGAGAGAATCGTTTGAAAATTTCTATCTATATATTAATATATTAATGCGCATTTATAACAGCACATCCGGGGAGAGGCTCGCGGATAGGAGGCTCGTCTGGGAGAGCCTTGAGGGTCAACAGATACCCGTAGAGTTATACAGAGTGTATAAGAGAGTCCTATGAGAGGCTGAAAGGAGCGATAAATTTTTCTTCGCGATCCCACAAAAATAGAGGGGTTATTGAGCAAAAAACCGTACGCTATTCGCACGGGACCCAAAAGTTCAGGCTCTTTAATCCCGTGACTTAAATATAACGCGCGCCTTCAAATGCAGTCTCCTGCTCCGTACACTGAGGATCTTCGTAAGATTATTCCAGTCTTCTTGTTGATTTTATTCCTTCCCTATACCTTCGGGCAATTTAATTGCCGATAATTTATATGGGAAATATTAGATTCGTGCGAAACCGTATTAAAAGGATGCTGTAGCTCTTCGTCTTACTTTTTTTTGGCGAATTTCGGTTTTCTTTGTTTTTTGTGCGTTTTTTTTTAATCTCTCGGTTGCAGGGTAGCGTGTTCTCGCGGTCCCAGCCGATTCAGAGGGTGGGTGAGCTCGTCCTTCCAAGGAGCGAGAACAAAAAGAAGACAGTATGGAATGGATCACGGATCGATGCCCAAGGCTGTAATTATAGCAAAATATGAAAAGCAAGCCGTAAGATTAATTTTTTCGCGAGATTGATGCCGGGATCCCCAAGGTTATGTCCTGGCCAAGAGAAAGAAAGAGAGAAAGAGTGAGAAAGTGGAAAAGAATCGAGTGGGGGGTAAAAAGCTTGCTGGACCACGATCGAATGAGCCCTCACGAGGGAATATCGATTCCGCCTCTCTTAACGAGATTCCATCCTTCCGTCACTCAAATTAAGAATAATAATATGCCAATAATGCCAAATTACGGTGCAACCGATCAGGCCCCCCTCGCCGCTGCATGCGTTTTCTCAAACTCATTCTTACTCATATTTATCTTCATATACATATGTTTATATATATCTATACGATTTAATACCAAGTTATAACCAACTGTTGCACTATCCGTCGCGCGGATTAATCCCTTCGTCGTACCATTCTCGATTCACGCGTTTTATCATCCAGCCTCTTCCTCATTTTACTTTACGAAAATCTCTTCGCGCTGATTTCATCTCGATCCATTTAAACATGTTACTTAATTAGTCCTCGTGCATTTGATCTCAAGGTCTGCCTCGCTACTCTTGTGCTTTCATCAAATTCGTTACAATATCTCAAAGAATTTCTGTACAAGCATTACCTCTGATTACCGAATATCACCGAAAAAATCGAAACTTTGAAGCTATTTTTCGTCATCCATTCACAATCAAGTTAAAAACTTGTCATTTATTCTTAGCCACTCGCTTTTTGTTTTATTTAACGAACAACATTTTCTTTTTTTGTTTCAACTATACTTGGCCATTTTCATTTGTCGCGCGGCATATTCAAGCCACAAAATCTCTTCGAATGAAATTGCCGCTTTTCATGGAATCAGACAAAACGATTAATCGGCGGTGCAGATTCGCACACTCGTGCAAGCAACGGGTTGGATAAAAAAAACGTCAGAAAAGGATGAGAGTAAACGGGAATTTTTCGTTGAGAATTTTCATCCCACGTGAAGGGATTTTCTGTCTCAATCACCGTTAAAATAATTAGTTTCTTATTACGCTACGTAATTGTAACGGAAAAGCTAGTGATCTGCTTTTGTCGTGGACTCAAGTTTTTATGTCAATCTATTTTACGCGGTTTGCGACGTGATTCTCAACGTTCTATCTTAGCCTCGGCAAAGGATATATGCAAACGGTCCTCTGCGACCAATTAAATCGCTCACGTGCGTGTGATCGTAGTTTGAAAAGAATAAAAAAAAAAAAAAAGCGGAAAAGAGAAAAGAGGAAAAAGAGATCGAAAAGGCGAATGGCGGATGCTCCGTACGAGGAAAGGGCCTCAAGGTGCAAGACTGGATAAATTTCTTGCAGTGGGTGTGCGAGGAGGGTGAGAGGTGAAGAGGGATTGAAATCCCTCCCTTTTGCGGGAGTTATCCGCGCAACCGCGAAAGGGCTGTTATCGAGCATCTCAACTGTGCGCCGACGGTTCCCTTCGCCGATTTATTTGGTAAAGAAGAAAAGAAACTCCGCGTGCATCCCTTGTACCACATTGCTATACATGTATATTATATTTTTTTATCTTTGCGAGATTCCCTCATCGAGTAATGGAAACCAAGCAACAAGAAGAAAAAACAGAGAGAAATAAAGATGGAGAATGGGCCTCGTGACTCTCTCGATCTCGAAGAGTCGATCCGAGGATCGCGCCAATGAGCCAAGAAACGAAAGGATCGAGGCCGCGTGCCGATTTGCCGCTACGATATTCAACCCTGCGTGTCTTTTCCATTTTGCCCTCTCGCGCGCCTTCTTTCTTAATTATTTCCTTTCGACTCCGATGCCTTAAGCAACATATCTCCTTTATTTGTCATTTGTGAAAATTCCGATCGTGAAATACCTCATTCCTTAATTTAAAAAAACAATAAAAGAAAAAAGAAATTCAACTTTTTTTTTCGAGCTTAAACGACAGGCGCGTGAATCGAACCAAGATCCTGGGAACAATTCGAATTTCCATATTGATATTTATCCACACATCGATTGTTTATGGCCTTCGTCATTTGAAATTTTTACAAGCGTTTCTTTATCCGTTCGTAAATTTGTGGTTACATCATTTTCGCGCTTTATGAATTACACAAAAATATACACAAGACCTGTCATCCAACGTAATGCAAATGAAGTGACTTTCGGAGTCCACAGGTGAAGCGATAATCAATGAAAAGCTAAAAAAGAATTTGGTACTCCGATACTTGAGAAACACTGAACAACTGTAATTTCAATCAAACCAAATTCATTTACTCTTGTTCTTTTGGAAATTCGTATACCTCCGGAATTTCGTATGGTGATGAATTAAAAAAAAAAAACACGGTGAGAAAGAAGTGGGAAGAAGATCGAATCGTGAACGGATCGATAACCGTCGGCAGAGGAGTTAAAAAAAATGCATGACAAGCGTAACGTTCCGCCGATATTCCTCGCTCGTTAGGAGATATACTCGCAAAAGAGTATCTCATCCACTCACTTCAGGCTACATTAAATATCTGTATGTAGAGATATATATATATGCAATACATACTTATAAGCTATAATCGATCGGGAAAAGATGGATGGCCGATAGACAACCGGACCGAATCTTCAACGAGCGTAAAAAGAATTCTTTTCGTACTCCAAGCGGTCTTTCACCATAATAATAAAACATATATGTATATCGATGTCTATATACATTTATTGGTAGCGTGTAAGAGATTCGACGTTTTAAGCAATTATACCTTATTTGCCAGTTATGGGAAATGGAGCTAAGTCTGTTTACCCAAAATTTACGGCTGAAATAAAATATAAAAATGAACGATACACCATTTTTCATGTTATTGATAACATGACGGAACGATTTTTCATGATATGAATAAATTCACGATGAAAAATTCTGAAGTAAACAATTTTTTCCGATTTTCATTTCGCGATTGTTGTTTATCGTGCAATAAATATTTATGTGACTGCACATTGTTTGATGAAATTGTTTATAAATGTTGTTTGATATATTTATATAAGTGAGGGAGTAGGCAAATCGCGAGAGGAAGTTCCAAGGGCCCTCACATTTCTATAAACACATACAGACATAAAATTCTACAACATAGAGCCATAGTGACAGCCGCAGGATTTACCGGGTTGACCATTAAGACAAAACCCGACGTTGCAATAACTTTACATGGATTTATAGCGAGCGAGGCGCGTGTGGAACGCGCGAGTGTCCCATGCGATGTGAAAGAACGAGAGAGCGAACGAAATACCGGGTGAAAGACACCAAGAGAGAGCAAGAGAGAGAGAGAGAGAGAGAGCGTAAGAGAAAGAGAAAAGTTGCCGGCGGATAATGTCCTGAAACTGCCCGGGTGTCTAAGGTCTTTTTGCTGGTATCCTGGCGAACCCTGGCGAACTTTCCTGCCCCCTGAATACTCTACTCGAAGGCGACACATCCAAGTATACGGATTTACCGCTCACCGTCCTCGTGAAAAAATCTCAAAAATTTTAACAGAGCACTCTGCAAATTCGGAGATAATCCTTTCACGGAAATTAATCGCAGATAAAACTGCCTCCCAAAGGAGCATTAAATAAATTGAACGAAAAAAGAAAAACCATTTTTAAAATAGTTGCGAGCTTCTAATAAATATTCTTTTAATCTCCATAGAAATATAAATAAACCTGCATTTTTGTCAATTAAAACCTCAACAATTAATGGTCCATATTCATTTTGAAAATATGTCAAATTTTATTGCATCAGTTGCTCACGCGTTCAATTGTCATTAATTAGCGATCGGAGCACCGAACGATGACTTAATTGACCCAAGTCAAACACATGAACAATGTATGATGTTTCAACTGTTTCAACGATAAAGAGCACAAAACTCAATTTCAACGATTTTCCACGTCAAAATATTTCTAAAAGTCAAGTAAAAATAATGGGAGAATTTTTTTAAACTTTCGAAATATATGTAAAAATTCCAAGCCCCTTTGCCTTGGGTCTTAACGTCACATAACGAAAACGAGATATCTATAGTAATACAAAATCAATATATTGTTCACGAGCACCAAAATACAGGCAATAACGTGGGTAAAAAGGCGTGTCTTTCGTATTCATGGTCGTTCCATCAGAGCTATAATATACATAGATATACTATGCCATATAATAAGATGAATATACATCTATATAAAATACAGTAGATATATCCAGCGTGGAGAAATACAGGCGAAGGAAAGCAGGGGCATAAAATATAAAAGCAAGCCCTCAGCAAGCGAGCAGAAGTGGTCCCGGCTATAAATATCATCTAATTTACGGACACAACGGACACCTGACCCGCTCAGGGATAAATTCAGCAAAATGCCCATTTAATTAACACCTTATTTATTGAGATGTCGGTTGTTGTTGCCTGGGCTCTTCTGGACCATGGCCCGCAGCATCCCATATCCTCATTCGGCCATATATATGTATATGTATGTGTAACATTGAGCATACGTATCAGGAGGAAAAGGCGTGGGTGGGATGCACGTTGGACGAGGCACAGAATTCCCATAGGTGAGGTAAATTGATTCGTCATAATTAATAACTAACTGCTGTTTCGTATTTTCGTCTTGACCCTCCTGCGGGAATCGATCTCGTATCCATTCAAAATTTTAATATAAAAATCGAGATAAATTTCAAAAGTTCATCTCGCGATGAGTCAAAATGGATTTTGGAGAATTGATGTGTGCTGTACAGTCCGGAAATAAATCATGCCAAAATAAATGGAGCCTCTGGGAGGATGGATGTAATATGGAATAAAAAGAGAATAGAAGGGACATAGTTATTTTAACGACAGTCCCAGAAGTTCGATCGGTGGAGATTAGTTACGGAGAAATGATTTCGAGAAGTGGTGTCCTCGTTTGGTGCACTGCTAGATTGTGGCGAATATTCGATGCATGCATTTCGCCGCAGAGTTGGGCGAAGAGAATGATCGTGGGGGTTCCACGAATAAGACGCTATCTCGAGTAAACCAACTAACCCACTTGTCTCCGTGGCGAGAGATCGAGACGACCTCGGGAGAACACGAGAGAGGAGCCCGAGCAGGAGCCACACACCCCAGGCCAACAGCCATGGCATTTATCGATAACAAGGATCGCACAGAACTATACACATATATGAATATATGCATACACACACACACATAAATACGCGCGCGTGCAAATACGTTAATGAATTGAGTGTAGCCCCGAAACGAAAGCAGAAAAGCCAATACCTACACACATACGGTATGCACCGTCCCCATAGATCGCACGAGAAAGGAATGAAAAAACAGAGAAAGGGAGAGGAAGAGAGAGAGAGAGAGAGTTGTCAAACGACCACTAGCAAATGTTACGTGGGGCCCTTGACTCAGGCTCGAACAAAACAATGTCAAATATACAGAAAAGAAACGATACGAAGTTGCCAGATAATTACGTGATTTTAGTCACACGTTGAATAAACTGGGATCACAGAATGAAGTTTTGAGTCGATTTTGTACGAAAAAGTCGATATCGCATTCATTATGCGTTAATTCGCAGCATGCAACATCCACCAAGGATTCGGTAGTGAGTCGCTTCGTCGCTGGATAAGCTGCAATACAACGTGCCTACTTCTGATTTTTCGAGTTCTGGGAAATGTGGGGTAATCCGGGTCAGTTTAGCTACGTCGATGAACGTTCGATCGAATTGAATGTTGAATCGTATGCAAATGATTAAGTTTCGTACTAATGTGGGCTGTAAAGTCCCATTTGGGTCGGTGGCATTCGGAGGCAAACTCAGGTGCCACTTTCCTCCAAGATTCAGCTGCTTCGAATGTCAGGAACACCGTACTCTTCTTAGCCCCTTTGCCCCTCTCAAACTCTTTTTCTCTCTCTTTTTTGTTGGATTATTCACATCATCACACACCACCATGCGGTCAAGCATACAGTCGAAGGCACGAACGTAGAATCTAAGAAATTCTATCGCATGCATACATATGTATAGCTAAGAAGGCAGCGCATCTTAAAGATAATACCCCGTGCCAACGGTCATTGAGACTATGTGTGCTATAAACTCTCGATCGTTCTTCGTCGCAGCAGAGCAAGAGAAAGATCCCTTACACCTGCTTTACAAGGCACCCATCTTACACACTCGTTCATCCGGCCTATCTCGTCCCCTCCTCGCTTATTTTTACCTCTCGTATCCATCTCTCTCGGAAGATTCGCTCAACCTTCGTGGACTTGGTTCGAAGAGTTGGTTCGATTCGCGTCTACTAAAACCCGTTGAATATGCAACCAAGGGGAATTCTCTTTCTCGTATCGTGCTGTATCGCCAGGACCTTCTTTTACTATTTGATTCGATGTCATACACTTCCAGGCGCTTATCGGATGCTGTCAATATTCTCGATTCCGAATCTTCTACTTTCGATACGTCCAATGCGTACGCGCAGCAGAAAAGATACATTTCCAAAAAGCTGGAAGGCTTCCGATGATCTTGAATTGTTCTACTATGAGATTCATCCATTTTCTGGCAATAATCCTCACAGATTTTTTCTCACGAATGTTGCCAACGAAAATGTAATAAAAGAATCGTAAAACCGGATAAATGAAAATACATCAAAATTCACCCCATTCAATTCCTCCGTCTATACCAACAAGTGAACAACTTCCTTTATTGTCTGAGTAAGTGGCCACTTAAGCTAAAGCGTTTTACAACGCGTGCTGTACAGTAAAGAATTAGTGAAATTCTCGGATTTCACTGTAAATTCATTTGTTGCATTTAGTGTAGGCCCCGTCCATCGATTTGCCAGGAGTCATAGACTTTTTTTGCAATCACCAAAATGAACAAACACAACTTTAATGTATGGGGATATTGATCGCAATAAAACCCGTTTGTGTAACTGCGCACGTATTTATAAACGCGTGTATCTGAGTTAAGTAGGCAACGAGAAAGAGATAGAACGATTTGAGGAGCACGTACGATCGTCCACAAAACCAAGTGAATTACACCTGCACAGCTGCCCGAGTCGGCAGGTGAATCTTGGTCGGCTCACCTGATCCAGAGAGCGCGTTCTCCCGGGCACCCCGTATATACAGAAAACAGCCAATCTTTCGCTTCTGCTCGTCGCGTTCTCCTTCCTTGCTCTTTGGACACCGTCGTCTCGAAATATATATGTATATATAGACGCATAAGTGTGTCTACGGATCTGCGCAACGAACCGCAACGAAAAAAGTCGTCCCGTGTTGAGAACGATTGCCGCACACATAGCGCATCCAGGGAAAAGTGTCTTCCGCGAGAGGGTGCCAAGACGCCAAGTTCTCGTATCGCTTCAGAGGCAGGTGATATAGATCGTATGAATTATATGGGCACGCGCGATCGAACGAGACGAGTCACCGAATGTAGAGCAGCAGCGAAGAAATCGATCGAAAAGTCATGATGAAAAAGTGATTAATCGGGAATTAAAAAAAACGCTCCTAAGAAACGATGGATTAAAATCTTTCGTAAATAAAATCGGTTAGCCTCCTAGCAGTAGCAGATAGTGTGGTAGAATTGAAAGTTGTAATTGGATTCGAAATAATTGTTGAATCCGGAAAGAGAGGAGGTTGAGGGGGAATATCGAATAAGAAAAGTCTCGTGCACGTTCAACCATCATCGCCAACGAAGCGGACAGTTTATCACGTTAACAGGTTCGTAGGCCTCGATTTTCAAGCTAAAAGCTGACGATCGATCTAATCGTCGCGTTATTGGCGCGCGAGCTTGTCTTATCCGTGGACTTAGGTGAGTCTCCGAACTATCTTCGACTCTGGTGTGTATATATATATATATAACGAAGTATCAGACAGGTATGGGCTTCACATTTTAAAGAGACCGTTTCTCAAGAAAAAGAGAGTGGGCTGTTCATGTATTGCCGTGCGCGAGGCCTCCGATCTTTCGGTTCGGGCCAATCTTTGTAATTATAGACTGAGGGCCCGCAGTATATCCCATTAGAGTTACTACACGCTATCTATATATACTTCGCTCCAACGACGATTATCCAGACAGCCACTGCGAACTATGTGCAAGGATACGAGTATATCCTGCTGCTGTATGTGTACAGCGAAATGGTTATTCGGATGATCGAACGTGATGGAAGAAAAAACTTGAAAGGATTAAAAGTAAGTCGAGGGAGTACGAGGGAAAGCTGGACAGGAACTCACTAGCGCAAATAAACCGGACAAGCTCGTATTGACGAAACAATACAGCAATCGTTTTGCCTTTTTACAAGCATCGACACTTTGGTTACATGAAAGCAACTGAAATTGTTGAGAAAAGCAACAGATGGGAATATGTAGGTTCTTCATTTGGCGTACCGTGTCGATCCTTTCGGAGGCCCAACCTCGACCTTGACAAGAAATCACAAAAAAAATCACATCGTTCAGCTTTTCTATGTTTTGGGCGATCAAGTGGTAGACAGTACGGAGAAATGAAGGCAGGAAACTTAATGTTACACCTGCATCTTAACGGGCCGTTTACATCGAGCGTACTGGCGCAATTCACAAAACGCCTAATGACATAATCATCGTAGACTCAGCAGATCGTTCGAGGCTTGCTCTTTATCCTCGATCGTTTCCCCTTCGCATACTTTACTGTAAATTCTTAATTTTACTACCTGCTAGTTGAGTCCTACTGGTGGTGCTCGCGACTTCCTCCTGCAGGTTCTTCCTCAAGAGAGAAAGAGCGAGATTCTCGAGCGGAAGTCGGTTGTAAATTCTCTCTAACTCGCAGTGGTGTGCCGACGCCGCCAGGGTTAACCAACCAGTCCACGCTCTAGGCCAGTTTATCGTCCATGCCTATAAGTTTCTCGGTGTTAGAGCCACCAGGGCGAACTACCGTGAGGATGGGAGTCCATGGAACGGAGAAGAAGAAGCAGAAGAGCGAATTGCCAGCCGAATGGAACGGCGCTTACTCGCGCGTTCATAGGCTCACATGACTAGTGAAAGCGCTAAAGATTTCATGTATATACGCAGCACCGAGTGTACATTCGCGAATGAGTGAGGAACGTAAGAATGTTACGTATACGACGAGAGATCGCATGGAACGAGACGATCCTTTTTCCGTAGCGCAGGAAGCTGTCACGACGCCTTGGTGCGTGCAGACGCTTGCTGAACTCTCGATCCAACAGTGTGCAGCCTGTGGATTACATTAGTGTGCTACCTGCTTCTGGTTTATAGCGTTGGTGGTTAAAACTCTCAACGATTTCAACATTTTATACACGCATGTACGTAAAGCCTATGAAACTGGAAGTCCTGAATTCTGAACTCTTTATACATGCGTCTGCGATCTCATATGCATGCCCCAGGTTGCGGATACGCCCAACGCACGTCTCGCGCTAATCTAATTTACTTCGGGCCAGATAAAGGGCTCGTTCACCGTGACCGGTACATGAGTTCTTGTGCCAAGAGTTATCCGACACTTTTCTATACACTATGCCCACTCTATATACATTTGCACTCTATATAGTTGCGCATTGTTTCATGTACATGCGTATACTTGCGTATGGGAAAGGCTGTTGGATATCTAGTCATAGCCCGGGGACGTGTGTGCTTTCTCGAAAACGGAAACGCGAGACACCAGCCTTCTCGCACTTGCCCACACACGCCTCCCGAACGCCTCGACTATGAATGCATGCATTTATTTTCTCTAATGATATTCACAGGATGTCTTGTCCGCTCTTTTTTTTCCTTTTCCTCGATTGATACGAAAAAGTCTTTTTCGCTATTGAAAATGAACCTGTCGGTCTCCTTAACGCGACATATGTTTCCTCCTAATTTTGTAGCTTTCCTAGTCCGCCTTTGGCTCATTCGGTCAATCTAGGGCATTTAAGGACAGGTCCTTCTGCTTTGCTTCGTTACGTATAATCCAAAGTCGTCACAGGCAGGTGTTTCTTGAAATTCTGACATCTCCTATACCGGCGATGTCTCTCAGAACCGCTGGGCCCGGCCGACACAGACGCCAAAGCGTTTTGAATTGCAATTTTACGGAAGATTCAGTAACGCGCAGGTTTCATTCAGGTTCTCTGGATTATCTCCGTCCAAACAAGTTTCTGGAGACTGGTCTTTCACAGGTTGCGGCTTACCTATGAAGTCACGAGCTGTTTCTGTGGCGATTAGTCCTGTGAATGCTAAATCAATTTTCTCATTGCGATGGAAAGTTATTTTTTGAATCGAGTCGCCGACATTAGCTGGAAAATTCAGACGTGCAATGGCCAGATGCAAAATACCCGCGGTGAAGTGGATCGTTGCGAATTCTGTGAAGTGTGCCAGACACCTTTCACCGATACTGGCTCGCGAAGTAACCGCCGCGTTTGTGTACATGAATTTATAGCCGCCAGTTCCGGTTCTGTGGTCAGAAACGTTTTGCGTGCATAAATGAAACGAATTAAATGTCCATAACGGGAACGTCGTTCGCGGCATGGGCAATGTGAGATAAGTCGCAGGGGCGAAAGTCGGGAAGTTATAGGGACGGAGAAGAGGACTGTGGTAGAATTCCAAGCATTGCCTGGCTGTGGAAGTCGAGGGGCGCAGGTGAATTTTTGCTCCTCTCTTGGCTCGAACATCAGGAAAGTCTCTTCAGGTCTGATTAGGCAATAAATGCATGAGGCTCAGCAGGCTCGAGTGTGTTTGTGTGCCAGACATAAATGCACCGAAGGGTTCCACTCTGAATAGTTCAATGGCAGGTGAAAATTCTCGATTCCAAAAACTAGAAGCAGCTTTTCCATTAATTATTGTCGCTTTCTCGTTTTTTCAATTTACACTTTGCTCTCACAGTCTAGGAAGTTTAATATTTGGCGTTACTTGCGTGAGCACATGGAACTATCAAAATGTGTAGTCGTAGGCATTACGACTACAGTGATAACCTTCGCGAACATCCTCTGGGACTCAATTAAAATGTCTAGAGTTCAATTTCACATGCTGCGTCCTCCTGGCAATGATGACGAACACCTATTATTTTTTCTGCGTATGCTACAAACGAAACGGAAGTCTCGCGTGCAATCTCATCGCTCGTCGCGATAAAACTTGACATGGAAAGCAAGAGACAACTTCATCGTCATTCTCCGCTATTCGCAATGTTCCTTCATCGTGATATTCATAAATGATGACTCTCGCTGTTTGTGGTGGATGACTCAGGGAATAACCATGTCGTAATAGTTATTCGATTGATTAATTTGGACTTTTTATCCAGCAGGTACCAATATTAGTAGATTACGCCTTAATTAAGCAGATGCAATTAGTCTTCGTACTAGTTATTTCATTCCTTCTGATGATGAAAACTTCTGAGGTCAAATCTCAATCGATCAAGAGCTCACCTCAAATGTTGAGACTTCTTTCTTGCATAATTATCGGGTCGGCCACTTCGAAAATTCCAAAAAATTGAAATTTTTTTTATTTTCGACGTATTTCTCCGGAACCGAGGAACATGCGTGATGATTTTTGTTTTGTGAACATGAGGAAGTGGGTTTTGTTCCGCTACCGTATCGGTAAGTAAAGTTGCCGATTTAAATCGCCGGGCTCCAGAGCTTACGATGCTCCGTAGTCATAAAATACGTTCTGCACACATCAGGGGAGCCTATCATCATTTTCGGAATAGTACTATTAAGTCTCCCCATCTTAATTAAGGCTTGAGCGACATGCCATGCAATTATCCCCCGTATATTTTTGCACTTTTTCGCTTCTGCTTCATCCTGACCTCCGTGCAATTTTGGTGGTCGAAGAGTGTGCTCTTTGGGCAAAACCTCGGTGCACTTAGCGAGCCTTTGTTGGTGGGAAAAAGTCGCGCGTGTGGAAGAAGAATTGGTGGAAAAAGTCGATCGTTGAGTGGCTAATTTCGCAAGCACGAAAAACGAGCGGCTGTGCGGAGAAAGAAAAATGACGATAGAATGAAAGGGGCAAGAAAAAAATAATAAGAGCGGCTGTGAAAAGATGCGAGCGCCCTCGTGATCTCTCGCACGCGCAATGAAGTTTCAGGTTTAAAAAAACGACGGAGGCTGACGACCGAGAGTTAAATCATACTTAGCGCCACAACATCGTATACTTAGTTGCCGGACTCGCGCGCGCCAGCCAACACAGCCATCCTTTCCCGTTAATAACAGCTTTTTATCGCAGCTCTCTTATGTCTCTCGCTCGCTCATTCGCTCCTGTACACATCAGCCCATTCGTGTGCATACATGTGAAAAGCCAAGATGACCGAAATACATCGAAGAAGACCGGAAGTACGTACGATCATCCTGCCAAAAATATAATCCTGTAAAACTGCTTTCTTTCGATTAGTCCTAAAGCATTCGCCAGTTATCGATTCCATAAATATCAACAATAATCATATTTTAAAATTTCTAAAATCAACCCAATCCGCAATCCAATACTTAAACCAAAAAAAAAAAAAACAAAATAACAAAAAAAAAAAAAAAAAAAAAAAAAAAAAAAAAAAAACGAAAGTATATTTCGTCGAATATGACAAATTCGTCTCTATTTAAATGCTTCAATGATGAGGTTAAACACAAAGCGGTGGATCGCGAGAGAAGACTACCAGACAGGTGCAAGGTGCTCGAGGCACGCGCTCGCGCGTTTCTATATCATTTTCGTTCCTTCTTGTCCATTCGCTTCGCAGTTTTCGATAAATTTAGCTGCTGCGACGTGCACCTGAACGTTCTGACCCAATTATTACGACGAAGAGCATGAAAAATTGAATTGCTCCAAAGGTGAATAAATTAAAAGGTTGTTGCAAAGGAAATTTATTGAGGGAAAAATGTGAGAGAGAAATGTTTCCACGACGAGAGGAACAGTAAAATTGTGAGCGAACGGCTGGATGGATCGGCGCATCTGCCGCGGAAAATCTGAGAAGAATAAAAATTGTTCTTTCCTCTTGGCATCCTCCTATTTTTTCTGCTCCTCCTGCCGCGCCTCTTTCTCTTTCTTCCTCTTTATTTCGTCCTTCTACGAGAGTCTTCCGAACGTCGAAATTATATCCTCGTCCGTCGTAATTTTCGATGCCGTTCACCCAATTTTTTCTCGTCCCGTCCGTTTAAAACGCGAGTCTCGGCCGAGGCCCGGTGTATTCTAAACTCAATGTTCTCGCGTGTGTGCAATGCAGCCACGCGTCCGGTCTCGCGAGGGCGCATATTACACTTGGCAGGTGTGTATTCTCTTCTCGCATCTCGCTTCTTCTCGTGTCTTCGTCGTCAACGTTCGACTCTCGAGCTACATAAAATACAAACACACATACACACCGGTACCTGTACGCACCGTTGAAACATCGAGAGAGCCTCAATCTTGCCTCTCAACCGCGACTTTACACGTTGGCACCTTGCGACCTCATGAGTTGAGTCTCCACCAACTTGGCAACAAACCAAAACCCAAACTGGACATTTCATGCGTTCGGACTGAACAAAAATCTCATCCCCATCCCAAAAATTCTTCTCCATTTCCAAAAGATTCATTTCAGCTGCACTTTTGATTTTTAGGTTTTAAAATCGCTTCTGAAATGCTGTGTAGATGATCCTTTTGATCATGCAACTTTGACAAGTTGCATGATCTTTTGTGGCTTCAACCTCCATGGAGCAGTTAGGATCCGACATTATTCTGCTGAGAAATAGAACCCGGAGATCCGAAACTTGCCACGGAATAAATAACCCTCACAGTATCGTTACTCAAGTCGAAGTGCGCCTTTTTTTCGTGAAATTCCTCTTTAACTACAGTATATATTTGCCGGAGCTCGTGCGACAGCGAAAAAAAGAGCGTGTGGGCTGGACTCGTTGATCGATCCCACTGTCCACATTTTATTCTCCAGCCCGACGTTCATTAGATATTGACAAAGTAGCGACCACTAATCCGGTTGATTACGTTGTAAAATCGTGAGTTGACAAAAAAAAAACAAACTCCGTACTCGGTCTGAGTCGAAATGAACATAGTTGGCGAGATTTATGCGGAGCATCGGCTCAAATTTTCAAATCAAGATCTTTGCAACGCTGTATCGGATAGAAAAATAGAGAAGGATGTTTCTAGTCAAAATCATCGAGTGGAAACGTTCGTTACGAATAGGAGATAATTTTTCGGACATCCGGTATGCATGCATGCATTTCTGCAGAGACTCGTGTCTCGAGTTTAACGATTATTGCGCAATAAATATCCACAGTCCACCTGTGCTCTTCTTCCTCGCTCTCAAGTGAGAAGGAAAAGGCAAAACTTCTCTTTTCTCCTTCCTATACTAACACGCACACTAGCATACCAGCAGCAGAAAAGATTATCCGTCGTCTTTTTCGCACGAGTTTCAAGTCCAATAGCCTTTCGAGGAGCATTTTGTTCGAGCATACATCCATAGAGTCATCCACATGCCCAACATTTGAACACACCATGCAAAAGAACTAACGAAACGGACCGTAACTGTTTCGGTTAAACTTACAGAACGCCCCGTTGTCTTACAACGGCCGTAAATGCTGCCGAATAAAATTTAGTGTATTCGAGAGCTCGTGCTCCTTTACCCGAACAATCTGTAACCCCTTCCTATAACACGCTCACATATTCCTCGTTACCTTATTTCGAGAACAATTGTTTATCGTTCTTATTTTGACGTCTACGTTCCGCTCCGCTAAAACAGAGCCAGTTTTTCGAACGGTAGGAAATCTCGGCGTTCCAAAATTTTCACCAACTTGCTATTCCATTCGCAGGGATAAAAAGGATGACGACGCAATGTCACTAAATGAAAATAAAAATTGAAAACGAAAAAAATGATTCGTCACTTGTTTGTTCTACGATTCCATTCGTGGGGTTCAAAAAAGGCAAGAGGCACATTAAGAAAAAAAAAAGTAACGAATCGTTTTTTTTTTTCATTTCGTAGTATTGCGTCAATGCAAACTTCAGGCTGATCAAAAAGGATACTCGTATGAAAATGTATTCATTTTAGAATCAAATCCAATTCAACATAAGACCGATCGACTGCTTTTTTTGGACCGGGAATTCATGCGAAAAATGTCAAAACTTAACCTTGTAAAGGAAACGAGTAAAAATTAATGAAAAAATAAATTTTTAAATGATTTCTGAATGAATGATATCGCCACACAGAAGCGAATTCATCGCGGTTCTCATACTTCAGTCTTGATACGATTATTAAATACATTATAGATGGAAAATCAATGTCGTAGCGAGATAGGGTGATCCCGTGATACGGACGACTGCGCTTCCACGTTGTCCCCTTCGGATCAACGCGCGAGACTGGACCGTGATGAAATATAGTATGGAGAGATCGGTCCTGCGTGATTCTGACTCCTCTCTATTTCCCGCTTCCATATATACGAAAATACCAGATCACGCTTTCCCGTACAATTTTCCACCCGTTGCTCGCAGCTTTCGGGGATCAATGGATCGCTGACGACGATATGTGACGATGATCCGCCCGGACTCCCTCCGTTCAACGATATTCCTGCATCCTGATGCTTGTCCAAGGCTCAAAACACGACCAGGAATGTCATACGATATTATTTCTCATTCCGATTCTTCATCCATCGACTTATAACCGGGAAATTCAATTCTCATACGTTCAAGAACAAGAATCTAGGAAAAAATGTCAAATTCTAGTGAATCGTTTGCTCATAATTAGCACTTCACATCGATTAAGGGAAAAAATATAAAATTCTATTGATTATTTTATTTTCTCGATAATAACCAACTCAGTGAAGTTTTTTCCTCTTTTCGGCAATTGTCCTTGTGAAGTCTGCTGAAGGAACCGTTGGCATTTACAGAGTTGGTCGGTATAGTGTTATTTTACGATTTGTAATCACGATTCCTAGAATGAAGAAGTAGATATATGGAGGAGCGAGTAAGGAAGAGCAGCAGCGGCGTATCGTAATCGCGGCGATAGGAGTGGTTTCCTTGCGCTATCAGGAAATCCCTCGTGGAGGCTCGCTCCCAGAAGATCGAGAAGGAGAGTGCGAAAGAAAGAGAGTGTGAGTGAGAAACAGAGAAGGTTATAGTCGTGGGCTATCCCATTGCTACGACGGGCACTAAATCCTCGAAGCGGCGAGCGTGTGCGCCACCCCCGCTCTTTGCGAGCATTTCTCCAGAGGCAGTTCCTGGATGTGTCGTGCCGGACAAATGTCCGGATACTAGCACTGGAAGTAATGCGTCTTAGTGTTCTCGCCCCCCCCCGACCTTAGAGCCCTTTATTCTCTTCTATATTGTGAACTTAAGGTCCTGGGAAACTTGGCGAGGGGATATTTCGATTGAAAACAAAAAAAAACAAATCCCGAATATAACTTGGTCGAGATTCAGATAATGTTCGTAATGCGAATCTGAAATCACTGAGACATTCGGAAATCTTTTAACACATTCAAATCCATCACCAGAAAACAAGAACATCTCCATCGCGTTGATCGACTATGTAAAACAATTCCGAAATGGAATCCTTGGGATTATGTGATCCGTGCAGATCTGTGCCGACTGGTAACACTTCGAGAGAATGCAATAACGACGATGGAACTTGCCTACTCGGTGCTTAATGACCAGGACATGTTACGAGCTAATCGCTCCACAGCAACGGATTTACGAGAGATCCTACCGCAGTTCCAACTCTCGAGATCGCTCTTCGTGTTTCCTCTTTCGACAAACTCATCTCCCGTTTCGTGATAAGGAGTTGAACAGCTTCATAACTCCAGAATTTGTGTCTATCGAATTTTTATTACATATTAAGATGGTTTTCCCCAACTACAATATTCTTGGTGTGTTTCCAAATATTTCCTATGATGAATGAGACCCTTTTTAGGATATCTAACTTATTTGGAATAAGCCAGAACGATAACACGCTTTATTAATAAAATCAGCACTTGGAATCCCGAAACCAATCCAAACTCCAGCCAATCATAATTTTCTTGTCCTCCAACCGTAACGACCCTCAACTTTGATTACACAGATCAATTAGCGCGCTCGTAACTCTGGACCGAATTGATATTTTTTTTCTACATCGCGGAGACTGAATTTGCGAGAAGACAAATAGGTTCAAGCTTATTCGGAAATGACGGTGTTCGTCCGGGTCAAATTGACCCAATGATAAGTAAGTGGCAAAAAAAATTAGGCGAAGCGGATGAAAAAGTGTTCCGATGAATTGCTGATCATGGAATTAACAAAGTCTGTACCTTCCTTCTAATGAGTCTCATCTGAATTGAAGATGGAGAGAAAATTCATGGCAAGAAGATGAAGAAGACGAGAAGAAGAAAAAAATCTTTTGGTATATAATAAGCGATGTTAAGCTCCATGGGTGGCACGGTTAGCAGCCCATCCATTTTTCTGACTGCTCGTTGTTTCGCACCAGGGGTCCAAAAAGAGCTCCCTCAATCCATGGCAGCAAATACTAACGCAATGGAGAGAGTTCTTGGCTTCTTTCTCGCCCGGCTGCGTATGTATTAAGGAAGAGTATTTTTTTTTTAATCCCAAATAGAACAGCAGCCACCGATCAGAAAGGCATAACTTGGCTTGCTAGACTTGTTTAGTCACATGGCCATCGCCTTGCATCGCCTTTCTTATTGGCAATCGATGCAAATCCTATATGAAGTATTTAGAGGTTAGTCTCATTTTCTCTGAATCTTTCTGTTTTGCTCTGTCACTCAGATAAACTCCGAATTCTTCCGGTTGGCATAATCCTGTGGACTGAAACTTGTTTAGAACATTCAATGTTTTCGAATCCGTTGATTCTGAATCGTTTAACTTTTCTACGATCGATTAAGAATTCATGAGTATTATTTTCCCTTCGAATTGTTGAGGACACAGCAATTGATCGATTGCTTGAATATTTCAATGTAATCCAGTCTGAAAAATCAACTTCGCCTACAGCAAAGTGTGTTTCCATACAAAACGGCGTAAAAAAGTTTACGAAAGTGTATGAATTCGTCCCGTGCATAATCAATACATAACGATTTTTTCAAAAGCCCATACACAATATGTTAGCATAATTTTTTACCAGAACATATTCCGGTTCGGGTTGCAGCTCTCATACATATTTGCAGATACTTTTAGGCCAATGGCAGTCCGAGTCATGAAAGATTGTAATTATTTTTGACAAGAAAATACGAAAAAAATAAATTTATATATCTAATTCCTTGACTCATTTTACAGCAAAGTTTCTTGAAAAATCCCATTCTTATTTGTCATGTTCGATATGAAGGAAGATTGTGTCTCAACTTCGAGTCCGTCCATACAACATCATGTTTACTTTTATATGAGAATACCTCTCCGTACTCGTCCGTCATGCTTGAACACTCATCGACAAACCTAATGAATATAAAAAATGTCAGGATCAATGGGGTCTTCTCATCGAATTCCACTCAAGTCTTTTCGCCTTTATCCGGCCATATTTAATTGTCCACGAAATGAGGATGTTCCGCTTGTCCATCGTCGTGTTCCATTCGTATCTCAATATAATTATCTATAGTCTGCGTCATTCGAAATCAAAATTTGCCTGACCTAAATCATTTATTGTATTTGAATGCTCATTTTGATTGTTTACGTGGCAGGACGGACAGTTGATGAGGAATCATAGATACTTATTTCTTGCTGCACGGAATGGACACAAAACCATTTGAACAATCATGGAACGTCGATTGATGGGAATCAAATAATTCGAATTTGGAGGGTAAGAAAGCAAATGAAAATGAAAGAATTGGTACTGTGAATTCACGGAATTATAACGATGTTTTTCTGCCCATTACATTGAGCTAAGGCTCGTTTTTTCTTCATTTTTCAATTGATGAAAAAATTGAAGATTGAAGAAAACATACGTTTGGGATTGTAACTATTTTTTTGCTCGGGTGAAGTTGACGTTGGACTGGTTATGTCTACGTCAATTGATGCACCGTAATGCTCGACTGAGCCAATAAGAACGTTGCCATAATCGAAGAAGCAAAAATCCAGCAGTGAAGTAAAAATTGGTAATGATTTCGATGCAGCGCACATGAAATCGAAAAACAATGACTGAGAAACGAAGAGACGTTGTGCTCGAAGAGATTCTTGCGTTCCTCAGGTTGAGCCGGTATCGAAGGAGAGAAGCAAACGCCAGTCATTCTGCCCTCATCAATCTTGTTCGATTATTCTGTGATGGGCGAAAAAAAGGTCTGGCGAAGCAAAACAAAAGGTAAGCGAGAGTAACAGCAGACAGGGATATAAAGATTAAACGAAAGAGCAAGAGAGATACGAATGTGAGGAGAAAGAGAACCGAGAAAGTTTTCACGCTCGAGAATACGAGAATGGTATTGGATTAACGGTATATAGCAAGATGGAAATAAAATGAGGTATATGTAAGGAGAGAATCAGAGGTACGAGAGGGGAATTCGACTCACAGCACCCTCCGTTTTACAAATGGTGGAACGATTGGTTTTCTATTACGAGTTTCATTGTTCATCCTTTACGGGATATCTTTCAGAGACCCCCTTGCACATTCTGCCGTCTGTCTAGATTTTACACTCACGACATATCAGTCAACGGTGTAATTAATTTATATAACGAAAGTATGAAAAATGATGTGTAGCTTTCAACGTCAAGATGAGGCAATGCATCGCTGCTCTTGAATAAAGCATAATGAGATAGCAGCATAATGTTTTTTATAAAGTGCTCTACGCAGCCCGATTCAGCGACGAAAAAGCAGATATTATTGGAAGCGAACCAAATTTTATTACTAATCAGTCGATATCTCATATTTGATCAATTAAAAAATGATTGACGTGGCAGTAACGACGTCGGCGAGAACGAGCCAAGGAATAGCAACACGTAATATCCATTTTGCGAGATGCAACAGTCATTTCGCGCATAGCTCGAACGGCCAAGAGGAAAGGAGCGAGGAAAGAGGGACGGGGATGAGGGAAGCGTCGTTAGCTCGTGGGCGTTCCACGTCATGGCTGAAGACGACGTTAATACGTTTTTCGTTTGGCGTCTCAATAAACAATATTTACCGAGTGCAGGTGCCCTTTCTGCGATCACGAGAAGAATCACGCCCATCTTTCCATCTTTCGTTCTCTCTCTCTCTCTCTCTCTCTCTCCTTCTCTCTTTCACTCTTTCACTCTTTCTCGTTTTTCACGGGATGCCGAAACGCAAGTTCTTGCTCTTAGCAAAACTGCGTGTGCTGAGGACAAGCAGCCGAGACGGACGAAGATGAGTGGAGTAGTTGCAGATCGCGAGACGAGAAAGTGCAGTATCGAGGAGAAGAGAAGAATGTGCCGCAATGAGAAGACAGTGATGGCGAAGAAGAACGAGAGAGAAGAAGATAAAGAAGAAAAAGAAGAAGAAGTTGAAGAAGACAAAGAGTAATAAGAGTCGAAAAAAGGCTCGCGAGGGCGTTGACGGGAGGTGGACCATTGCAAACACTCCCCAATGCATGTGCTTTGCAGCAACATAGAAGATTCTTTCTCCTGTGCATATGAGATCTGAAGCGAAGCCGGTACTTGCTTTCCTCTTGCTCGCTTATTCCTTTTTCTCCTTCTCTCTCTTCACGAGGATAATTTATGTCGCGACTTTATGAGAGTCTAACTAGCGGGTTGCGGCAAGCAGCAGCATCACACGCCGCATAGAGAACTCAACCAACTCGTTGCAGCAAAAAACGCACCAGCACACGTCCGCCTTCCTTTTTTTCTACCCCTTTCTCTCTCCTTCCCTCTCTCTCCCTCTCTCTCTGTCCCTCATCGCTCACGATAACGCCTACGCAGATCCCATTCTCTCTCTTCTCTACAAGCGATGGCTTCATGCACATGAGATTCCCTTCAGCTATTTTTCTCTTCCTAACTCTATTGCAAATCAAATGCCGTCTCACGTACGCAGGAATCTCAGCCTCTTCCGTTTCCTCTTTTTATTATTAACTACCACATGCGATGCTTTCCGGGCGAAGGAACGAACATTAGAAAAGACAGAAGTCAAACATAAATTTAACTCAACTTGCTGATAATTACAAAAACCCTCAGACTGAATCCAATCGCATTCGAATTCAAACGGTATCGAGTAATTCCCACTAGTCAGCAATTAATCAATTTAGAAGATACCAAATTATCGTTTACGCATAAATTTTGTTTTTTGAGCTATAAAAATAAGATCGTGGTCTCTGAGACAAAATAATGAACATTTTCACACCCATCATATTCGACTCGCTGAAAATATTCGTTTCGGAGTGTAGCCGAAGATTGGAACAAATTGGACAGCACGATGAGTATGAAATGTGTAATGATGAATAAATTTTCTTGTCGATTCGAAGGGCCGCAAATTGAATTATGAATATATAGTTTTTGTCCTGTTTTTTTGTCTACCGCGAAATATCATTCGCAGACTAAGTTAGTCTATAGGCTCAAAGGCACACAGATTATGGAGCATGTAGTTTTCAAAGGTTCCGCGTGGAGGTTGACGCAAAAAAATCTGTTACACGATTAAGGGTAACTTAGAATGGAGACGAAGATCGGTACGTGAAAGACATGCAGAAAAAAGGATCGCGGCCGGTAGCTTTTGAATAGGTCAAACCACTTCAGAATGGAATGACAGTGAAAAGTATTTATACACAACAGAGAATGAGAGAGAGAGAGAGAGAGAGAGGGATAACCCTCGACAGCCACCCCTCCTTAAGTTGAATTGCCCAAATGCGATTTCCTGCATGGTTTGACTCGATCAAATACCCAAGGGGGAAGCTCGTCTTCCTGTTTGCGCTCTTGAGATTTCCAGCACCTATAATTTTCCTCGGTATTGCTTTTCTCCGTTTTATTTTCTCTTCCCTTTTCTTCATCTCCTTCACCTTTGGCTTGGAATGATGCAGTGTTACGTGAATGCAACCAGAATCGAGGGGGCTCGTACTCCGTGAAGAGAATCTTTACCTTCTTTGTCAACAAGGGCTTCGAGACTGTTTTCCTTTCATCGATTTATACTTTTCTGTCCGTTTTTCTCTATTTTATATCCCCAAAAAACGATGAGCGTTTGGTCGAATTTCAAGTGTCTCAGAATCGCTATGTTTCGACAGTCCGTTGGAACATACTGTCACATGTTTTCGTCTGAGAGTCCTCGTTCCCGTGCTCATGGCTCATTCTTTCCTTGTTATGCGATATTCCCCGCATATCATTCATTCGAAAACAACCAGTTTTGAGCCATCTCCCATGACTCTTAGAAGCTTGATCTTCGTTACAAAGTCGTACTCACGAATGCACAATAGCCCGTGTCGAAAAGAAATTACGAGACGAACGATTAGTTGGATCGTTTTAATACGAGAGAAAACGCGGTCTCTCAACGGGGGGGGGGTTATATTTTACCGGCGCTATATAACGATGACTTCGTGTTTCTTATCGAAACTTTCAACCAATCTATACCTTTGTACACACCTCACATATCTCGTTCCGTCTCTCTTTCAGCTTCTTATTTTCTCATTATATTCGAGTGAACTATTTACACATTGGGCAACGACTATCATTCCAACTTGATTGCCTAAACTATTTCGAGTATAATCGTCCTAGCGTTCTTCTCGAGGTTTGCGCCCTGTAACGGGGGTTTTTTTTTTTTTGTATATTTTCTTAACTTGACTTCATTTTTATGACGTTTTTTTTTCCTTTGAGGATCACGTTCTCCACCTTCCTCGTCTCATCGGTCCATCGATTGTTCGCGCGAGCAGATTTTCGCTTGGGCTTTTTTTAAATTTCTTATAAAGGATAGCGGAGGTGGAATTAGATTAGCTGGGCGCACGATCCGATCAGCACCGGTGATGTGATTAATCCCATCTCTCGCTCCGTATCGGCAGCCCATCGAGGCTTTCATATATACATTCTACCTCTGCGTGTATTCCTCCGCGATATATATATATATATAAAAGGATCTATACGTTTTTGTGTATGGAAGCGTCTATGCTTCATTTTTCGCTCTATTCTTCCTTCTCTCTTTTACACTTGCTCACCGTCAAAACACAGCTCTTACCTCGCCTGATCCCGACCCAGAAACCCCTCGCAAATGCACCCAAGATTGGACAAGCTCGCGCGATCGTAGCGCGAAAATCCTCGCTCTCGATTGCAATTCTTTCGATAGATCGATTTTTCTATCGGAGTTATGTCTCGAGCGCGATTCAACGGCGTCGCTACTAGTTCTACAAAGTGTCCGGCGAGATATTGAAAACTGTAAATTGGATTTTTGGCATTTGCAAGGATTTTGACAAGATGCTGTCATTTTTTCGGTCGATTCAATTTTTCATGCAAAAACTACGAAACCTCCGTCTTCATACCGTTTTTTTTAGCATCGATACGCGGAAGTTGAGACATTCGATCAACTTTATTTTCAAGGGGAAATGTTCGTACTTTGGATCGACAGCAGCTTTACCGGAGCAGAGTATATAGCGAAGACGACGGGGGAGAATAAAAAAAGGAAGCTGGGCCAGAGCGTGGAGTGAAGCGAAAAGAAACAAGACTTATTGTTTCTGTGGGAGGATCCCATGCATAACTCGAAGAAGCCGCCGCTGTCGGAGCGTCCGTTGCAGGTGTTAAAGAAAACATATATAAGAATACGTACGTATAGATATAGAAGGTACTGTCGATGCAGATCCTCGGGGCCCGAAGAGTGAAGTTCCAGCGGGACGGTGTGGAAGATCGCGAGAGAAAAAATAAAAAGGAAGAACGAGCGAGAGGGAGAGCAAGGGAGAGACAGGTCCACGAATTGCAGCCCCGGAGGACGAAGAACTTTGAGAATAAGGTACATGAACGACTCACCAAGTTCACAATAACGAGTCTACGAGCAGAACGTATACAAAGGCTTTCAAAGTTTCGCCAAGTAATCATGCCCATTAATAACATCATATTTGATCCACCTACTCCACCTCAGCAGGAACGAACATCTTCCCGAGAGGTTGATCACTCGGGTAGCAGGCACCATTCGAAAGCTCGTTAGCTTTTTTTTGTTCTTCGCCTCCGATATTCGTGACTGCGCTTGTCCCTCGCACAGACTCGTTGTATCGCTAATTTGTCTTCGCTCAAAAAACCGAGAAAGTTCTTCCGATATTTCACAGATTTTTAAGTCCAAAACTACTTTCCCATGGCTCTGAAATGATGGAAAATCAATCGAAGCGTCGATCGAGCCCGAAACTTTCAAAGATCGAAAGTTTTATATTGCGTCGCACAAATCAGCCTGTTCTCTACCCTCGTCATATATACTCGGGTGCACTCGTACGAAACTGACGATCAATCTGATAGATATCCTGTGATATGCTCGCGGAATAAACGCGAGATTAACTGCTGCCGCTTAAAGTGTTATATGTACGTTGAGGAAATATCTCCTGATCATTTGGCACACACAACGCATTTCTTCGCTTTACTTCGACCGATACCGATCGCTGTGTTTGCTGAGGAAATAAATAAAAAGAGGAATACTCGATGGGATAAGAGAAAAGTATATCAGCAAAATGGGTGGACATCAGCCAACGAGAGAAAGTGCCACGCGTTTATTCAACATTTCATTCGTAGATGGGAATGCGCCGTCGTTTCGAAACGCACGAAAACGCCGTTTAATTGCTTCGCAATCCCTCGATGTTGCTGGCCCATCTAATTGTGAAATTATTCAGTTGGAAAAGAAAAACTGCTCTTCGTTGATCTCGTGAGCTCCCAACCAACATACCAAACAACGTGAAACTTTAGGCCGCACAGATATACGTATGAGTGTATTTTTATAGGATTTAGCGTGCGTGTCAGTCACAATTAACGTGCGTGCTCGTATTAATCCAGACTCCTTCAAATAGGAATCAACGAGAATGACACTCGGGACTAACGAGATAGCTTAAGATCGCCTCGTCCAGGAATGCGAAAAAATCTAGGCTATATTTAGTGCACTCACAGGTTTACGGAGGTCAATTTTCTCATAGTGATTTTCTCCAGTCGTCAGTACAATTTATTTTAAAAAATATCAAATGCTTCGTCGACAACGATATTTGTCTCCGTTAGAACGAGAAAAAACCAGTAGCCAATTCTGAATTCTGATGAATTAGTTACTGGAGCTCGATGGTTTTATCAAAACGATATGAAAAATGAGAAACGCCACTTTATAAATCACCATCATTCTTTAGAAAGGAAATTATTTCCGAAAATTGCTTTTCAAATAATTGAAAATTTCCGTAATCAGTGACCCAGAAAACGCTGAATGACTCAGTCAGAGGAAAAATGTATAACGTGAAATGTTTCAACCTTCACGAATCTGCCCTAATCATTTCTCAATTCCTATTTATGCTACTGTGATTAGGTGAATGTATTTTTAGTTACATTTCTGTTGGAGCTGATCCAATTTATTGATAAGGCTCGAAGGGCGATTTTTTCATTTATTTCCTTCTATAAATACAGATTCCACAATTTTTCGAGTCGACGCGCATTGGCTCGTCCGCTTATTTATCCGAAGCAGGTTTCTTAGCCTTCGGACATTCAAAATCCTCCTATCGATTCTTGATTTATTCTCGAAGAGTGATCTCGCGTGAAAATCGGCTGGTTTGGGTTTTGGGTAAACTTACTCTGTGTGGAATTATATAAGCCATGCTCCTATTCTAAATCCCCATTTTCACACTCCATGTGACTCCCTGACCCTTAACTCAACTCGCTTGACCCTTACACTACAGGATTTTCCCTGATTCCGGGCTTTCCAGAAATTTGGCATCTCAAGCCCACACCCTCATACACACCCACGTGTATTTATTTATATCTATCGACTTGATCACGTGATTTAATGCCCCCGCTCCTAATATCGCAGTGACTTCTTCCTCCCTCACTTTTTCTTCCGAGTCACAATTTTCGAAAAATCACTTCCATTCCAATGATTCAAAGCTTTCTGCCTGTCTCGCATTGGCTACCATATCCATGGGATATGGGGGATAATGGGAAATCAGTCGATTTGTCCAATTCATCAAACTTCGTTTTGCGGTCGAATCTTATCATTTATTTTTGACCATTAGATGCTCTGATTATAAGAACCAATGTCGGCGTTTGCCAATATTTGTTTCGTCAAAGAGGGAATTCTATATATAGTTTTGGTTCGTATGTTTTTGGTGCAATAATCAAATTTGAACGAAAGTGATGTGAGCTGAAAGTTGGATCGTATGAATTTCAGCAAAAATGAGAGCGTTTGTTTTTTTTTTTACAACGAAAACGACTTTTTATTCATGGTCCATGATCCTTGAACACGATTACGTAAATCCGGGTCACTTTTATGGAGCAAATCCATATCCCATATCGTCTCGATGGGGCGCGTAGACATTTCTTCTCTTTCACTAGTTCAGGCCTCTTTGCTTTTTACCCAAAGATTTTTTCTTTGCCGGTTTATTCTCCTCTTGCCCCTCTTACTCGCACTTGCGCGTTTTCGATCCGCAGGATTCGGATGCTCTAGGCGCGGTCGTATCTTCAACTCAAAGGGCAAAGTAAGGGTCACCCCCGACTTACGACAGCTGGTCCATCGGACTTAACTTCGCATCGAAATTAAATTCACCGTGAAATGAAACCGACTTGTGCTACAAACGACAATGGACTCGCGGGGATTTACGTGGACGGATTTGCGGGGATCAGCGGCGGGTATTTCTCTTTACTTTTTTTATATGAACCATGAGGTTTCACGTGGCAATAAAATTCGAAAGTTCCTCATAGGAATTCCCAGCTCTTGTGCAATGGTTCGATCGATTTTTGATCGAAATGCACCTGGTCTTAGAATTTCTGGTTCTGAATTTTAAAATAACATTAAAATTGCGTCGAACTGACTAAAATGATCTTTTCAAATGTTCGAGCGTCGGAAAATGAGGAATTTCAAAACTGTTGCCAATGGCATGAATCGTTGATTCCCATTTATTCAATCATTCGGAGTTTCATGGTCAGCAACTTCATAAATTAATTAAATATGTAAGACGAAGAAACGCTGTGGAAAAATGTAAAATTTCAGAGAAAATAGACAACGAATTGATGAAATGCTGAAACAGAGCAACTATGCACCTCAAAATATGTGACAAATTACTCACTACACCAGACCAGATGGGATCTTTGGCACGAAACTCCCATTTTCACAATAAAAGACAAAGTACAATGCAACGTGAGTTGTGTGTTGAACGAATTATTTATTTCGATTGTATTTTGCATCGAAAAATAAATAAATCCTATAACAGCAGTGATGAATGACAAAAAAGTATTAAGGTTTTTTCAATGGACTCTCACAAGCGTTAAACCGACAGATAATTTAATTAAAAAACCTCTTCACGCTTTGCGAGAAACGTGCACGGTGGAAAACTCAATAACGTCACATTGAATTGCAGAAATCATGAATATTCCATTTTATTACGTGAGAGATGTACGAAAGATATGAGATATAAAACGTAGGATACGATGTGTAGCGTTTAAAGCGGACAAAACTCGATCTGGTAGGATCGTTAAATTAAATCGTGAAAAGTGGAGGCTCGCCAAGTGCCATTCAACTGTAACATTTTCTCTCTCTCTCTCTCTCTCTCTCTCTCTCTCTGTCTTTCGATTATTATCGTATCAGAAACAGCTTTATTACTAAGCACGTGTCATAATTATCCGTCCATCTCTCTTTATCTCTCTATTTCTCTCGGATACTATTTAATGCGCGGGTGATGATCTTCGAAGTATAGTTGAGAACAAAATGTAGATGAGAAGAGAAGAGAATGTTATCTCGTGGAGGGCTGGCTTTTGATTTGCATGTAAACACTTCTCGTATTAGCCGATAAGCTTTAATTAAGTTACACATCGGGCTAATTAATATACTGAGCCGCCTGCCGCGAGAATCGATACGATCGCTGACTCGTTGCTCCTCGATGCTGCTTGATTCCTCGTTGATTCGATGTTACCTACCAAACGACTACTTTGTTTTCGCACATCGTCGATCAACGGGAAAGACGGATGAACAAGAACTCTCGCGCCATCTAATACATAAAAGATAGTCCGGTACTAAAATAATGCAAGCTTATGCACTTGTGACCAAAAGTATTTTCCAATAATAAACATTCAAACCACTTTCATCTCTACCGATCGATCGTGTTAATAAAATTGTACGATTTCAAGCGACAAAAATCCAACTACATTTTTTTTCCATCATTTTTTTTTTACACTGTTCAGAAGTAAATTCAGTGGAGGGATACATTTTTTTCTTACGTGTACCACTGACTGGGAATTGCATCATGCAGTCAAATTTGGCAAAAACTGGAAGGAAAATAAAAATAATCTCATTTTTCGGAATAATTTCAAACGATCGAACTCGTCAATGAAAAGTCTTCGAAGTTCCGATGGAATTGTGAACGATGTTCATATTCGCGTGAGCAAGAACTTTGTGGGAATATGTTTTGCAGCAAAAAAATGTTTCATTCTAACTTTTCGATGCCAGTGGAAAGGTCTGTGAATCTTTTTACAACTTGTGCGAAAGGACGTAAAGAGGACAATAAAGAAAACGCGTGGAAAGTTCAACTGATTTATTGGCAGAGATACGCGGAAACTTGTCCTTCTTTCGTCTTCGTATTATTCAGTCAGTACCGCGGCTTCGCAACTCGCTATCGCGATTCTACATTATTTACCGTAAGAAATACAAAACGCCATGATGAAAATATATCGACGATGTTGTTTTAAAAGATGAATAATCGCTGGACCGATTGATGCTGGGAACGGAGGAATTTGAAGCTATAAAAACCAGGAAAAACGATTTCCAGCGAAATTCCTATAATGCGCACGTGGCAAATTGAAAAAATCTCAAAAATGTGTGGATAATTGAAAAAAAAAAATTTTAAGGTTTGAAAAAGAGAGAATTGTCATCTTTCAGTTGGAAAATGAGGAAAATAAAATTCGACAAAATAATTAACCGACAGATTTTGAGATATGTTTCCATTGATTCGGCGAGAGAAAATTCTCGTATATTTAGATGATTGCGAGAACCATTGAGCATTTGATAATTTTTCTAAAGAGCAAAGAATTTATTTTCCTTACCAAGCAGCGACCTTGACATACAATGGACGGAAAGAACGAATCCTGACGAAGGAAATTCATTAAAAACTGATAAAAATCAGTAAATTTTGAGGAAACATCTCATTTCTACGTGTTGTTAATTATCGACTGTGTGAAAAATTGAGGGCCAGGGTCAGTGGCCTCGAGGCAAAGCACACGGTGCGTTTGCACTTTCGTTCGGTTCTGCACGGTGGAATCGAGTCTCCTGGTGTGTTATTATGATGATTACGAGAAGATATTGATCGAAAAAAAAGAGACAGCAATTTTCGCCGAGATAATGACCTAAAAAAAATGAACTTGCCCCTCTCCATGTATTTATCATTTAATTTATTTTAAGTTAAAACTTTTTTTACAATAATATCTTACATTCATGTTGTTGTTTTTTTTACACCGTGACATTGACCACGTTGGCTCAAAAACTGTAGCCTTTGCTCCGTTACTCCACGTGGTTGATTAATTCATTTTTTCACAATATTACCGATCGACTTGCGCTAAAAATTTCTATATTTCTCATTATTTTTTTCGTATCATTCCATCAAAAAGTCATAAAATCATTCGGACACATCAGTTCGTGTTTAAAAATTATATTTTACAGTCTACAATCTACTTTTCTAGTAATACTATATAGATACCATTCTCTCACTCTCTCTCTCTCTCTCTCTCTCTCTCTCTCTCTCTCTCGCTCGTTCTCCCATTTTCCTATGTATAAAGACTCGTGCGATGTCGAGAAAATTGCGATTATTTGTTCACGTGTTATAAAAATCCCGCAAAATTATGAGTTCGAGTTGCAATAGAACGACAATATTTCATAACATTAATCTTCAGGTCGAAATACCGCAAATTCTCGATTCGTGGGGAGGATCGACGCTAGGCTCGTTCTGTGGCATCGTTCCGTCGGACATGGTGGCACGATGTTAAGAGCCCGAATAAGCGAGCATCTTGTCCCTCGATCTATCTACCTACAAAACCTTTCGAATATTCTTTTATTCCTTTTAATTTACTTTATTTTTCATTATCTTTGCTGACCCTTAATATTCCCCTGTACACTCGAAAAACGTATCGAGTTTTTCACGGTAATTCATAATTACGCTAGAACGAGTAACGTCTATGATCAAAAATCACAATGTGGTTTCTATCGCAATGTCTCTCCTCTCATAACAAACAATTTTGCAAAACAACTTAAAAGGTGCTCGACATTTGCAAAATTGTTCAAATAATTTCTGTTTTTCTTTTTTGTTCACATTTTTTCAATTCATTTTCTACTCAATGTTTTTTTCCAAAACTTTGATTATATTACGTATAGGGTGGAAGGGGAGCAGTGGGTGTAAAGGGAGAGATAATTGTTAATCATGTTGATTAGAACGCTAAAAATTATGCACAATTACATCGTTTCTTTTTTCTTCATCCTCATTTCCATTGTTTTTATTTTTATTCCTTACTTATAGCCAACGGGTTATTTACCATTTAATACGATAATTAAACCATCGTTACAATACACACACACACATATACATATGTATGCATATACTTGTATATATTTATTCATATATATATATATATCTATATAGATTTCTCGTTCGTTTACCTAGATTTTTGTTGTTGTTGTTAGTATTATTATATTGTGTGGTTATAAATCATAGTATTCGCTATGGTATGCGAGTATCTCGTGTTTGTGTTCACGTGTGTTTGTGTTACAATTTTTGAATTGTTTCGCAATGTCGCTCCTCCGCGTGTGTCGGCTAAAATTATTATTCAAAACTACGAGGGGCAGGGAGGGGGGGATGAACGTATGAAAAAAAATGTGATCCAGAGATCGTATGAGGAGGACAGAAAATCTATGGTTTTCTTATGGAATTTCCTCCTCCCCTTGAATTCACGATCGCTGGATGCAAAGACATAATTTATTTAAGTTTTTCGCTTGTTTGTTTAGTCTCTATTTATCGCTAACCGGTAAAACACACGAAGAGGGCAGTGAGCTCGATTGAGAATTCACGGGAATTCGTTCGGATCACACGCAAAAATATATTTTCGTGTGTTCTTGCAATGTTTTTATTTTTTCATTTTTTATCGCATTCGAATAATTTTTGTTGACTTTGATTGTTTTTAAATTCATTTTGTGGCGAACGAAAAAATTGACGCGGAATTCTCCATCGGAGCAAACTTGCGATAAAAATCTTGGCTCGTTACTTTAAATTGCACGATAAGTTCGACGGGGAAAACGGAGGGAACGGGAAATCATCTATCAATTCGCAATCGTTTATTATTCTGGTATACGAGAAAGTATAAATGAAATAAAATTTGTCGAGAGAAAAAGAATCAACCTCGGAGCGAAAAACTTTCGATTTGCATTTGCTCCGGAGGAAAAACGAAATTTTCCGGGGGTTTCATACCCTCGGATCCTTCCGAAGTTCGTGACTCTCTCAACGCAAATATTTCTCTGGGATCTGCGACGAAAAAGCAAGGAAGCATTTCTTTCTCAATGGTTCGCAATAAAAATCGAAAGAAATCTTTCGGAAAGGCCGATTCTTGCGCTGAATTGATTAACATTGAGAGCGACCGGGGCAAGGGGCAGGGGGCAGAGACTTGTATTTATTTACAATAACAAAACGTAAGACTCGATAAAGTAGCTGACTTCTTTTGTACTTGGGGCCGGGGGCGTGTTTTTTTTCTCCACCCTATGGTATACATATATTAGTATTTTACATATTTACAGAAATATCTCACGAGCCCGATAACCACACGATATTTATATATATTTATATTCATATTTATAAATACAAATATATATAACATTTTTGTTTTCGTGTACGCGTATTTGTTTGCATTACTGTACTATCAAGTCGTCCTTCTTCTGGTGGTTACATAATATAATCCTCTATAATGGGCGAGAGGATCTCCTCACAAAAGACCCAGAATATCTCTCCTCTCTTGCATACTATTATTTTTTCGCCGAACTCCTATTTTTTTTCATATATATTTATATAATATATATAATTTTTTTTTTATATAGACGTTTGAGAAACGTGCTCAAAAAAATTTGGACACATATGTACGCAACGATTATTATATAAATATATGATATATGCATACGAGTACCGTGTCGATTAACACATACACGCGCACGCTCCTCTTCTTCGACGCTTCCGGTTGTCACGGGTGTTGCCTTTTATCCCCCTTGGTGGTTCCTCTTGTTTCTTTCGATTGCTTTTTTTTTTTCATTTTTTTTTTCATGTGTTTTTTTTCCAGAAGAGGAGCTTACATTGGAGCAATGTTAGTTATGTTGTTGGTGGGCTGCGTCCTGAATTCATCGTCGTACATATCCATTCATGTGTACTCCGATCGCCAACCAGACTGTAACGACACGATGCACGGATTTGAGTATCGGTTGTCGAAATTGGAAAAAAATGGTACGTCTCAAAAATGGGTCATGGACTGTGTCAATTTTTGTTCAATATATTTGAATACTAATCTTGAGAAGTATTTGCCATGGAAAAATTGAACGAAAATTTTCAAAATTTTGGGCCATTTCTCTGTTATTTTTTTCTCCATTGATTTTATTTTTGGAAAATTAATTTGAAACGTTGACTCACCATAGCGTTCGTCGTGGCTGCCAGCTGAAGACCTTGGAGACTCGTCATGTGATGGGAGTGCGAATGGGGATGCGAGTGAGGGTGGATTGGTGGTGGAGCAGGAGGCGCGAACCCTTGATGGAGACCACCGGCTACGCCGACACCCGTGTGATACATGTAATGTTGCATCGCCGGATGCATCGTATGATGATGCTGGGACGTGCCTGTTGATCGAAAATAAAGAAAAAAAAAAAACGTTTACTTTTGATAAATTCTCCAGATGGAAGAAAAGTGGTAATTGGGTCGTTCAGGCTTCGGAAATATAAAACTTTGGATCATCCAATTGCCTGGGTAAATAATATTCTCAGGAAATCATGAATTTGTTTGTGATGAGAAAGAAATTAAAAAAAAAAAACAAGAACCTCATGGCAGATCCAGCGAAAAATAAAAATAATAACGAAAAATACTGAAAATTATCGTGACTTTGAAAACAAATTGAAAGAATATGAAGAAATGAATGGAAAAGAGAGACTTACCCATAGGTGATCCAAAACCGGAGTGGAAAGGTTTATTATCGAGATCGAGATGTCCACTGGCTTTGATCATGTCGCCCATGACACCACCGAGTCCCAAGCAGCCTCCGGCCTTTTTCTTTTTGCTTTTAGACGAGAGTTTGCGATTTCTCGTTTGTATGCCTTCTTTCTTCATGGTCAAAGGTCGGTTAACCTGAAACAATGAGAGGCAACAATTCGTTAAGTTGACCCAGAATTAAAAAAGAGAGAGAGAGAGAGAGAGAGAGAGAGAGAGAGAGAGAGAGAGAGAGAGAGAGAGAGAGAGAGAGAGAGAGAGAGCGACAGGATTTAAGAAAGTACACCCTATAATTTTGTGTGCATAAAAAAATATGAGAAAATAGTTGAGCAAAACAATTTCTTCGTAAGTCAACGCACATTTGATATATTGCGAAAAGTGTATGTACGTAATGAATATAATTATAGCGGTATAAAGAGTCGTGAGGTGCAAGAGAGTGAATGCGCGAAAATGTAAAGAGAAAAAAATGTAAAAAGTCATCGCCAAGGATACAACGGAATTATCCATAGAACAATGAGAAGAGAGAAAGAGAGAGGGAAAAAAAGATAGGGACTGATGTAACTGACGAGAGGCAGAGAGAATTTTGCAAAGCGGACGTGCGACGGGCATCGAAGCGTTTTATGCCGGCAAAAGGCGAGTTATTCACCACCATATGAGCGAACGATCGCTGAGAACGTTATTTACTCGTGGCCACGACGAACATCCACACATATATATATTGAAATACAAACGAGGCAACTCGGTTTATGTGCAAATAAAACTTGCTATCGTGAATAAATCGATCCCAAGATCGATGAAACTCCGGTTTTCTCCATTTATAATATTTACACACACACACACACACACGCGCGCACGCATATATATGTCTGTATTGTACATGTTCGACGACTTACTAATCACTCCGCACGACATTACGATCTACCTATTTTTAAATCCCTGATTTAACACACCGAAGAGAACGAGAATAATAGAATGAAGAATTGCGAAGGATTCCTATTGTTCGATTATATCATTTTTATCCCGATGATTAAATATATCGGTCTTTCCAGAATGAATCAGATCTGCACACACTAAATTTTCTTTTTTCAATCAAAATCAACGTTGCGTTATTTTATCTTCTCATTCGCTTGACAAGGATCGAGCTACGAAAAATCGCAATTCTTTTCCGAGATGATCCACCGGGCCGATTGAATGATTTCTCAAGAAACCGTTAGGCGAGGGATCCGGAACGATCAGCAATGATAATTGAAATAAATTATTGGGGAAAAAAATATCATTATTTTTCAATGTTCTTGCGAGTTGAGAGTTCCGAAAGAAAGAAAATTGCTCGTGAGGATTGGAGATGTTATATTGATCCTGTGAAATAAGTGATGATTGAGTAATTTGAGGAAAGCATCAATTTGATTTGTTTTGTATGGTTTAAGGGATATGAATGAAAATGATCGTTTGACTGATGCAGCAGTCAGTCTCGATGTAAATTGTGGATGGCAAGAATGGAGAAAATTCGACGGAAGGAGAATCAAGGAATTGTCTCTCCGATGTATACGTGTGTGAGATAGAGAGAGAGAGAGAAAAAAAATAGAGACGAGAGACGTCGTCGCGCGCGTATAATGCAGAAACTTACGGAGCAAATTTTCTGCACTGAAATACAACGGACACACGAGAGACTTGAGACGTGAGGCAATTAAGAAATCCCTCAGATTCTCGGTAGTCAGTGCACAATATATGTGACGAGAGAAAGAGAGATAATAGGAAGACAAAACGAGAGAATAGTGTGCAATTAGTGAATCGACAGCCCTCACACAATTCCCCTGTCATACGAGAGGCGACTACGTCATCGCAAGATCGCTAACAAGTCGTCACATATGTCGCGAGTTTTCTTCGCTCAAACGTCGCGCTGGTAATGGCAGTAAGCCGGCTTCTCGGCGTAATAGAATTGTCCGTTGAATACCCGGGATTCTTTGCAATCAGTGCGTATCATCTCATTCGTAGCGAGTGCGACTTTAATTATTCTTATTTATATTTCAATGCACAAATTCCTCAATTTTTCCATATTTATGCTTTTGATCGTTCAGATGTTTTTTATGCTCCATCTACGTATGTGTGTTTTTCCGTCGTCATTCGACTTTCAATCAGAGCATCGACTTTTCACGAGTTTGCGAATCACAATGTATTCTAACGATGGATCAAAAATCATATACGGTTTGATGCTTAGCCCAAGGATTGTACGAGGTGGAACGAGGGAGAGAAAAACGTCCTTCGGATATACGAATTTATATTCATATATATGAACGTGTACACACATGAAGACTTTGTGGTTGCCGCGACGTGACGCAACTGCAAACTTGAGAGGGGCAAGGAGAAGGTTCCTGGTATTAATAAGAAGCGTATAAAGAGGAGCACGGATAAAGGACAGAAGAGAAGGAAGAGAATAAGGGAAAGAGCGTGTATGCATTTTTGTTGGATTATTTTTTCACTTTTTTAGTTCTTCCGTAGGTTCAGACACAAAATTCTTCGTCTCTCGATTGGCAAATCCACTGAGTAATACGAAGCGACGGGAGGAGATAGCGAGAGAGAAAGAAAAGTCCAGACGGTCAACGACTTTTTTTGGAATTATGCAATTGGCCGAATTTGTCGAATTAGCGGCACGTTGCAAGAAACTTTCTACTCGCCTCTCTCTCTCTCTCTTTATTCTTGTCGCGCCGGCATAAAGCGCATGCATGCAGCATGCAACTCCACAAATGCCTGGCTCCTTTTTGCTCCTCTTTCTCGTAGTTCCAGAGTGCCGCGAAAAGGGACCACCGTAGCGAGCGATAAGAACCACCACGAAAAAAAGGAAGGCCCTTTCCTCTTGCCCCGAATGTATTAGAAGACGGAATTCTCTTATTCAAAGATAAAAGCATTTCGTATTGTTTTACTTTCTTCGTAATCGAGTTCAATCAAAACAGTTTCCCAATTCCCTCACTTGAATTTTCATGGAAAGTCACTCAGTATTTCGATACTACGGAACGAAAATTGTCTTATTTCGTAAATACAACGAGACTTCCGAGAATTTTTTTTTTTCTTTGCAATTGCTACCGAAGCGCAGAAAGGGTCGATCGGAACGGCAATTTAAATACAATGAGAAAGAAGAAGCACTTTCAATGGTGAGGGGCGTCGAGGGGAAGACACAAAGAGAGAAAACGAGACGGAGAGAGAGAGAGAGAAAAAGAGAAAGTTAAAGGCAAAAGAACTCGCGAAACTTTCGCGTTATAGGGCCAAATGCAACATTTCTGAATACCCGAGATTGTTCAACGCAAAGTGTCTCTTTTTTCGGATCGGTTCTTATACAGATCGAAGACCACTCTTGAGACTCCGTTCGATGGGCTGTGTCTAAAAGTGCGAAACGTACATGCAAAAAGGACAAGAGAAAAAAATAAGAAAGAGGAAGCGAGGGAGAGAGAGAGAGTGCTCGGGAGAGCATAGTTGACGGCTGGCGAAACGAAAGGGAATGTGAAAAAGAAGAAATGCCAAAAAAACATAGCGAGAAAGAGAGAGAGAGTGATTTGAAAGGGCGATTGATGTGGTCGCACACGATGCAGCAGCACGCCGTTCGCATACGCGATTTTAATGCATATATATACATGTACGAAGCAACAGAACGAATTCGCGTCTGACGTTTTAGGCGAACACAATAGAGTGATAAGTAGAAAAGGAATTCGAACGAAATTTACGAAAAAATCATTTTTCCCAATATCATTCGAAAATGAAAAGTGACATAATTTTTCCATTTATTATTTTCCTGACGTGAAAAGCAAACATTCAAATGGCAAACCCGGAATCATAGTGTATCAATAAGACGTGTTATTATTTTAATTGACAGTATTTTTTCCATCGAAAAATGTAGATAAGGGCGTTCGATACCATCATCGAAGGGAGTCTACAACTCATGGCTGTTTGTGCCTAGTTTTTCTATCTATATAGCTGGCACCAATCGATCGTACGAAAGCAGGCAGCTTCGTAAGAAAAACAAATTAAATTTGTCAAGTAGATTAAACCGCCTGGCTACGCAATTAAATTTGTCAAGATATTTTTTGTTACCGTTAATGAGAATTACATTGAGATCGATTGTGCACGTCAAATCTGTATATTTGTGATATAATGCTCGTCAATATTCCGTACGAACTTCCCATAAACGAAAAAAAAGCATCTTCGTTATTTGACGAACGCTTCCCACTCCCAACTGAAATATATCCATTATTCTTGTGTCGTATCGATCGATGAAACGATTCAATGAAATTGAAGGTAAACGCATCGAAACGATAACTTAAAATAACGATTTCGATTCGTGTATAAGCGTCGAATTGCTTTTATATAGAAATCGACCAAATATAGAGAAAAGCGAAAAATGATAAATAAGGGATTGTCGGTTGGTAGTTGGTATTGAACGTCCATATAAATGATACAAATACACATTTACACACATCGGTGAATGTGTATGTTTATGGGAATCGTGAGACTCTGGCCGACGGCGCGCGGGCGACGTGAGTATAGTAGAGAGAATCTCAGGGTGGCTCGTGAGCTTGTCTCGACGTCGCGAATACCAATTCGAATGGTGCATCGGTGAGGAGCAATAAAAATCGCTGTACAGACATTTCAAGTAAGAGTGTGTATCGGTGACTTTGCTGATCGTCATCATTGTCGGCGCTCTTAGTTCTCGCGGGCCATAGGGAGAGGGCAACTTTTAACGTTTATTCCGGGTAAGACGATTTTATAACTTCCTCGGTATGGATTCCGATTGGGTGTGTGTTGTTGCGTGTGGAAACGATAAATGTTGTTGTAAAAGGAGAAAGGACGAGACGAAATAATTGTGAACTTTCATCAGGTACACGCGACAGCGTAACGAGCAAAACATCAAATTTTATTTTGTTTTGTTTTTTTTTTTCAAAATCCAGTGCTGGGAAACGATAACTATGCGGTCTCGCGAATGAGTGTAGAAAATAATTAACTTGTATCGGCTGAATCTCGAAATGTAGAATCTTCTTGGACAAAAGTTTTTTCTTATGGCGAAAAAAAAGCGTGGATGAAAAAAATTGAGCTCGATTGACTACACCAAATGAGATGAATGTAAATACGAAAAAAAATTTGTATGTGTTCATATTATAGCAGAGACAAAGTCCGTTGAGACGCGCGAAATTTGTCTCATTTCAACAGGATGATGAACGCGGCTTGAATTTCAAAGGACCGGAAGTGAGCGAAAAGCGGCGGTCACCGATGCCTCTGCTCTCCTCGGCTCATATAAATTCATCGTATATACTTGCGTCCGATCGTTTCCTAACGAGATTCTTTTGTTTCAATACACAGTATACACGTGCAAAGACATCTATATATATGTGTGTTTTTATTCCATATACGCAGAGACGTATAAACATCGCATTTATACGGGACAGAGATCGGGAATTCGTTCGAAACGAAAGTGGATTGATTCGCTCTCAAATTCCAGCAAGACTCTGCACGCGGGCAAATTCCCCGGTATCCTTCAAAGTATATAATTCGATGGGAGCGATTGATCTTTTCATTGGTCAACTTCGATTAATTGTAATAAACGATAGATCGTTATGCGAAAAGCCTTTGCGAATACGAAAATGTATTCATCGACGAAGTTGGAAAGAAAAGAAATGAGAGAGAGAGAGAGAGAGAGCGAAGCGAACGAGACAGAAAGAGAGAAATGGCAAGACCGAGTTTGAATTAAGGGTCGCGTGCACACAGTTCAAGAGACACTCGAAAATAAGAGGAAGAAGAAGGAAGAAAGAGAAGATGCGTGCATTGGCTGAATCTACTCTTCGAGATCTTCAAAGTGCAGAAAGTCCTAAAATTATGCAGCTTATCGGTGCAATCGGTAGTGTATACGATTCCCGGTAGCGTTATATTTACCACGATGTCTGCGCGCGCGCGAGATGATAGAGAGGAAGATATAGAGGAAAGGGAAGAATGGCAGAGGGAAAGAAAGAAGAGGACAGAGAAAAGACTACTCGCGAATGAGCATATTATAGCGTAGTAGTAGTATAAACGTAAATCTAAAGTCTTATAATATGTATACGTGTATATTCAAATATATATATATACGCGCATGCAAAGAATAAGAGGAAAGATGTGAGAGAAGCTTTCGCGATTGAGATCATATCGGAAGGTACACGCGCGGACAGCACCGCTCCCTCTGATCCAACGAGATGTCCCACCTGAGCAAAGTATATTATCATCTTATCTCTTAAAGCTACTCTCCCTGCCACGTTACGAGATGCTCTCTCTCTCTCTCTCTCTCCCTCTCTCTGACTCGCAATCTCTCTGTCTCTTTTATGGCAAGTCCGTTAATCATTCTTTTTATTCGGCGCGCCCCAAGACTCTAGTAATTATTTAATTGGTACGTGAACACTTGATTAAGGATTTTTACTTAAGCAGCTGCACGTTAAAAAAGATTTCTCTCCACATTTCTATGAGAATCGGAAAAATAAATAAAAAGTTTGACAAATCTTTCTTGAAACTGTGTCAAATCAATTTTTTCTGTTCGCGCTATTTAAAATGCATTATAAAGATTTTGGAGGTGTTGGAAAAAATATACTTGAAAATTTTAGGCAATTTTTGCTTCAGATCTGATCGCGATTGTCCAGAGATCCCTTGACAGGGCCAGGGATCCGTAGTTATTACAGTGTCGACTCGCGCTTCATTTTGCCAGCCACTTTCCTTTATCTCTTTCTCCGAAAGTCCAAAAAACAGGAGGATAAACGACTGAGATGATGCTAAAAGACAGCGAGGATCTATCTGCGCTCTTTAGAGACGCATAATACCGAAACCGTCGGGTAGGTAAAGAAGTCAGCAGTACGAGGAAGAGAGGAAAGGACTATTGGGCTGTATGTCGGAAGTGCCAAAGAGGAATGAGGAGATGGGAGCAATTCTAACGCGAGAATGGTAAAGATTAAAATGCCAGAATCCATTAGAATTCCGAATATTTCCATGAAATAGTTCTCGTCTGAATTTGCTTGAAGGCGAAATTGTAAACCTTACGAAACGAGTTGACAAAAAATCAGAAAAGCTGAGACATGCATTTATGGTCCGCGATATATCGTCGACGTGAAATCGTCGGAGGAGATTTCGAGAAACGTTTGTTGGCTGCGTTTTTTTTTTCTTCTGATTTCATTAACGAGAACACGCCCGGCCAGCTTTCTGGCCAGAGTCGTATGTATTTATATATGTATATATATATATATATATATATATATGTAAATATATAAATACGTGTCGGACGTAGGAAGTGTCGCGTCGTCGAGAATTTATCGGTAGCGGAAGAACATTAAGGGTAGAAAAAGAAATGTCGTGAAAGAGAGCACATAGCAACATTTATATATGTAACGAGAACAAAAAGGAAAAGCGAAGAGTCAAATAAAGGCAAAGAAACTGGACATAGGGGTGGAAAAAAAAAAAGAAGAAGAAGTTCGAGGGAGTTGGTTGGCACTCTGGTAGTTTTTTCTATTTCCTCGTTTGTTTTCTTCTTTTTAATGGGAATGAAATGCCCCCATCACGGAATAAAACGGAGAAACAAGGGTTGGCGGAGGGGGTTGAACGGACTAACGTCACGATATTAAGTTGCAATATGTGAGGGACTTGATATCACGAGAGCAACATCAGCAGTCGAGTAGAAATAAGGGCGTGTTCGATAAAGTACGAGCCTCGACGTTTTCATGCGCTACTGTTGTAATATACAATCAACCCGTATGTATATGAGCATACAGGTTGTGCCAAAATATATCCAAAAATGAATAAAAAATAATGCACATTCGCGGAGCTAACTTGAGCCAAGTGCGTCAATGCAGACGCGAAAACTCTCGAGCCCATACGCTCAACGAAAAGGGGCGGATGTATGTCCAGCGTTCGACAATTTGTTTTCCCATTGAACAAGATGGTCGATGAATATTGTAATCGATTGATAGTCCATCAGCGACGAATCAGTGAAAAAATAAAAAAAGACTCTTCACTTGAGAATTCCACAGATTTCTCGATCGGCGTGCTATGGTGGCAACTTTGCAGACGCTCTGTACATTATTATAGGTATTTACAACGTATGTGCGGGAGTGGCTCTGGACATTCGCGTTTGTATACTCTGTAAAGCCTCCCTTCTCGGTCCTCCACACGAGTTACAATTTATTCCCCGTCGCGTAGCGTCTCCGTGTCGCGAGTATTTAGCGAGAGATGCGCGCGATCCGGGAGAGAACTGCGAGAGAAAGAAAGCAAGAGAGAAAGACCCTCTCTCGCTTAATTAATGATTACCGGGAAACGTGTCTGGGAGTTTTGCGCGCGATCCCAACCTCTCTTTCGTCCTCATTTTGCTATACACACGTATCCTTCGCCATGTATACATGTGTACATGTACCATTACATACTGGGCTGCATATACTTTTAGTAACTACAGCGTGATGCCCATCGTTGTTTCTTTCCAAACATCTCGTTTAGTTACTTTTATTTTTATCTGGTCCTTCCTTACGCGCTTATTTTAACTCCGCGACCAGCGAACGATACTGTTTCTTCGATGAACTTTTCGATCCTGAGGATTTTCACAATAGAAAACTGGAAAAAACTGGGGCCGAATTTGAAAAATTGAAACGAAAAGACCCAAAAAATATGGATTGAGAATTTTGATCCCAATTCTTCTTGCTCGCGCGTGTTACTTGTGAAAGCGAGTTTTAACTTTTCGGGGATGACCAACCAAAGCGTTTGTGGCTTGGAGCATGAAAACGAGGATAACGAAAAAGTGGATGAGAAGCGGAAGAAGAGAAATGTATAAAATGATGAATAGTAAAAAGAAGAAGGGGATAAAAAGTGTGGGTCGACGTCCGAAGATGCAAGATCGTAGGAACCCGAGAAAGAGAGAAATTGCGAAATCAGTACGTTCGCATTCATTCGTTGTTGCACTCTTTTCTTATGTCTGGTTGGTGGTTTTCGCTTCGAGTGAGTGAAAGATGGTACGGTCGATAAGAATTTACGGCGAAGCGATAAAGAGGGTAGACGGAAAATGATGAGAGAGGGCAAATTTGGACGGGCGATTTGTGCAGCGATTAGAGAAACAGCACTCTGTGGGTTTTCCTCTTTTTTTTTTGTCCCTTTTTCTTTGGTTTATGTATTGAGGGAGAAAAGAGTAAAGATCGGACATCTTCGAACTTAAATACAGAGCCGGTCACTGTTCTCCCGACAGTAGCAAAACGCGAGAGCGAGAGAGAGTGCGCGGAGGAGAAGACAGAAAGTCTTTCTGCTAGCGTCAGTAGAGCGGCTACCGGGAGCCGAGGAACTCTTGACGAATGTCGAGTCGATCCCCGGCGCGCATGCAGTGTTGAGAGGCCAGCGAGCCAATTAGCGCTCCCCGATAATGAATACCCCCGTGCTGCTTGGCCGGGAGCGAACAAGACGAAAGAAATAGTGAGAGCGAGGGGGAAAAGTAAGAGGAAAAGGATGGCCGTAGCGTTATCTCGCCCGGAGAGCCATAAGTTCGTGAATCCAACAGCCGCTGGCATTATGAGTTTTCGTTTAATTTATGAGCCCCGAAAATACACGAATATCGTAAGATCTTGCCTGCTGCGTGGTAGACAATATGGCTACCGATAAAAATGACCGATTCGGAGTCGCCACTGGACTTCCTGGTCGTACACAGAAAATTCGGTCAAACTTTTTCTAGCTCGATGGATGAGTGAAAAATAATTTTTTTCGTCATTACCAACTTTGGCTATTTGTTCCGACGTAGAACAAGTTTCGTTCGTCCAGGAAACGATCATTGAATCAAAGGATCGATTCCACTGGGAAAAGATGAATAAACCTTCGGAAAGGGCGCTGCAACAATGCGTAACTATATATCGAAGTATAATCGTCGGAACAACACGGTAATGGATACAGTTACGCCCATACGGTAGCGGCGGATCTTTTCACCGATATAAACTTTAAAAGCGTTTGGTGGTTGACAAAAAGGCCTGTCATTACGAAACGATGCCGAGAAGAAACGAAGCAAGCCAACTAGATACGTATATGTGTATAATGCGCGCTGTATACAAAGCCCACCCCGGTACTATACAATTTAGACTTGGTCTAAATGTCCACAGCGTGTATTGGCTATGTACATATCCTCATATTATAATGGAGGTTGAAACGTTGCCTCAGTTCCAGGCTTATGCACGCGCGCGGGCCCATGTCGCAACTCTAACAAGATAAAAAGAGACCGAGATGCTGGAGGCTCTCTCATCTCCTAACGAAATATCGGGTTGCCATTGTCGTTCGAAACTCTCGAGATCCGTGCACTTCCCATTGTCGTTTCTCTGATGGGAACTTTATGCCCGTTGCTTACACGCGTATGTACATAAAAATTTACTCTCATCGATACGTTTCGCGGCTTTTAATTTTTGCTATTTCTGTCAAAGCGGACAAATTCGTCTTAATGAAAATCCTTCACCGCGCGAGAGATTGAACAAATTAAATCGTCTCGGCCTTCGACTGGTGAATAAAATAACGAGCTCCAAATCCTCAAAGATTGGCTGCAGAAAAACGTTGAAGAGCGCGATAAAATAAAGTGCGAACGGAGGAAAGACTGCGAGAGCGAGAGAACGAAAAAAAAAAACGAAAAAAAAAAGAAAATGGCAATGAACACGGAGAGGTCCTCTTCTTAAAAGGCTAGAAGATTGCAGAGCTCACTTCCGGCGCTTCCTGTGTCACACGCCGTTAAGCACGATTCACCCCTGGAAGTCTCTGCGAGAAAGTAGAAGAGACGAAGGGCGACGGAGAGAGTGAGATGGAACTAGATTGCTTCACGTGCGAACTTCCGGTGCGGAAGGACACAACTCCTAATTGTTTATACGACACATATAGAGCGAGTGTCTGCTATATTACTTCAAGTGGCGGAATGCACGAGAGGGAACCCCCTGTGTGTCCGTGGCAGCATCAACACCCTTGATCTTGGTTGTCGCGTTGGAAGCCCAGACAAATAAGCACCCTCGCAGTGTTGCAAAAACATTGTGAGATGTTCACATCGATTGCTCGTTACATCGAGAGATTCACAGCGATGACGTAAGCGGTATTGATGTGAATAAATATTGTTTGGAATGAAAGAGTGGACGTTTCAATCTGAAACGAACGGTGGGGCAGGGAGACAAGGAATTAGAAGGCAATTGCAGGAAAGTACTGGTCGCTAGTGCGGTATGTTAATAACCCGAACCCATAAGCGTTTCAATCGATAAGCCTAAGCTGCACATCTCAATCTTAATTCTGCTCAGCACCGCGGCTCGATTAAAGGTCAGCGCGCGTAAGAAAAGCGATCTTATTAAAATAACAAACTGATTACTCACGTTGTGTAGTTTGTAGTATAATCCACACGCGTTGCAAACTGGTTCACCAGCTTGATTCCTCCGCCATAGCGTGGTAGTGGCCGTTTTGCAATTGGCACAGCTCGTGCCTGCCCTCCTCGCTGCGCTCTGAAGCGACTGTAAAACATGATTAAACAAAAAATCGATATTATAGACAGTCCGTCATGGATCGTGAGAGAGATTCAACAGGGATTACGAAAAAAAATTATTTCCGAGCGGTGAGATGGAGAATAAGAGAAACAAAGAGAAAGATATATTAATATAGAGAGTCAATCGAGCAATTGGCTCCAGGACAATAGTGTTTTTTCCACGTTTTTTTTTGTTTTTTTTTTGTTTTCGTTTCTCTCCGAGTTCGTTGGGGTCTCGTGGAGCAAAAAGAAGAAAGTAAATCAATCATTCGGCTGGAAAACAAACTGAAAGAGCGAGAGGGGAGGAGAGGATTTCGGAGGTGGGTAGGGAAGAGTGGCGAGAAGAGAGGCAATCGGTCAAGCGGATCGTGACTCTCGTGGCCGAAGGTAGAGAAATCAACCTGACGTATCACTGACACACGTTGCCTTGAAGTATGCCTTCTGCTTAATCCCCCTCGCACCCGTATGCTCGGATATGAGAAAAAGAAAAAAACTAGTGAGACCAGTCGGAGAAAAGGTATAAACGAAAGAGCAAGAAACTGTGAAGCGGATTGTGAAGAGTAAGAGAAAGAATTGAGAAAGAAAAAAGGAGAATAACGGAGTGAAGGCAGATGAAAGAATCGAAGGATTGAAGAACGTGGAAGCTTTGGTTCATCATATACGCGGTAGACGCTCTGCTGCTGTCTACGTATAGACATTTGCTGCGCTTGGTTGATGCTCGCGAGTCCTTTGAAGGACCTGGAACGATCCCGACACCTGTGCGCCGCGCGGGTGATCCAGGGAGCGAGCGAGCGCGCGCCTCCCGATCCCGAAACGAGTGGCAAACACTTGAGTAAAAAGAAGGCCTATTATCCCTCGGAATGGCCAACTATAGCTTATTTAGCTTACCTCTTACACGATTGTGCTCCGCCCTGTGGCGCACACCTTTGCTTCGCTGGCTCTATCTCACATTTCCAAATCGCATTTATCAACTATATAAAAGCTTTTTCTCAGCTGATACGTGAGTCCGAAGTGGATCATCAGACAAAGAGTTTTTACTGCGGAAAAGAGGGGGGAACCGCGCGGTGAGAAAAAGGAACCTTTACGAAAGGTGAGGCGCGCGCGCGCGCCAGTTTGTCGTTGTTATATATACCTGACCAATTTTCTTGGGAGCAACCAGGGCGATCAAGGATCCAGGCACAGTGAAATTTTCGATGATCCACGGGAACGCATCGCAGCAGCTCGGATGAACATTCATTCCTGAGCGGCCTGGACCACTTAACCCCCAAGATGACACGGTATATTCGAGATGAGCCGAAATATTCCCCCGGGCTATGTGAACGAGAATGCTGCCGCAGACGGAGCGATGGAAGCTTTCCAAACGGAGACAGAGTGAGCAGCGCACGAAATGGTAATAGTCACAAAGGCGCGAAGGAGGTATTCATCTGGGGAAAAGACTCGAGACCGTATTTCGATCGCGCGGTTCTCCAACTCACTGGCTGACCATCATATGTAACTATGTATCTACCTGGCTATTGTGAACGACCTGCACTACAGGCCACAAACGTGTAATCTCTGTTGGCCTAATCCTATAGGCGTTTCTCTTTCGCTTTCTCGTGTGCTACGGCTACGGCGAACAGAGCGAGAAAGCTGCCCGAGGACTTGAAAATACAAGAGATATTCCGAATGCTTTGGTGGGGAGGAATGAGTTATTGGAATTTTATAGAGTGTCGCGCTCTCTCTCCGTCTATATAAGCTAGCCGTTGTGGTATACCAGAGTGTATATGGGTAGGAGCTTGGGTTTCACATTTTGGTCCAGGTCAACGAGTGATAGATGAACTTGGCCATAATGTCAGAAGGTTTACTCTTGATGAACTCTGACGGGGGGACAACTGCGCCGTGGTGGGATGTATATGAAAAGTTTACCGTTTGTGTACAGAGCGCGGCCACTCCCACGAGTTGATGAGAGAGCGCGAGGGAATAGAAGAAGGGAAGAGGGTGCGAAAAGGAGAGAGCGTGGAGCTTGGAGCGAGTGATTGCGAAGCCTTTCGGGTCTGCAGGTTCGACGTACAAAGAATCTAACCTAAATACGTAGCCGCATAGTAGAGGGACATCATCCTAAGAGGATTGGTTCAATGGCAAAAGCTTCTGCCGAGGGGTTCTCGAGGGTGAACATATACATATTGCGGGGGTGGCGCTATATGGACGATTGAGAGCGACCGGCAAGGTTTGTTGAGAGGGTGTCGCGCGGGTGTGTAATCATGCCCTATCGGTGGGATCTTATCGGTAGCGTCGATGGACGCGTAGCAAAGGGGTCTGAAGGACAGCAGCCAGTTGGGAGGCAGCAATGGTAGTCAAACGAGGGAGGCACAGGCCGAGGGAACCGCGACAACCACCACCATCACCCTTCTGTTTCCATCAAAAAACGTACGAGTGAGAGAGTGACTAAATGGGGAGCGCGAGCGCGGAGCGGTAAAGAAAAAGATAAAAAGGTGGTCGAATCAATACGCGTGAAGCTACCTCATCAATAGAGCCCGGCACTATGGCACACTGCTTTTCCCGGCTCCCACACAGCATCGGCCCGTTGGTTATCTTGCTCTAGATCTTTGACACCCTGAAAATCATCCAAGTTGCCCTCCTCTCTGCCCGGAGGTGGAACTCAAATAGAAGCAGCAACCTCCTTTTTTCCCCACGGCTATATATTCACAAAGTGTTTTGTGGCGCGGTACAAATCCGCTTTGCGGGCCTGCCGGCTTAATGATTATTAAATCGGAGGCCACAAGGAAGCCCGCCACTGCTATACGCGGGGATCGAAACTCACAGCCATGTTGCCGGTGGTGCGTATATATATCGACTTTCTTCGCAATATGAATAATCTACGGATTCATTAGATGTAACACACTCTCGTGCTCCGCGGAGTAATTTACGTTATGACGCGGAGTTCGTGGCAATAGTGCCGCGTATATTTACGATAAATGTCAGGGTTCGATTGAGTCGCGATCACATGGGTTTATTTTTTTTTTAAATCTTTCATACGCGCTACATTGGCTGAGTTGTATTGACCGAGAGTAGAGATACCAAAGCGAATGAGATGGAAGATATGCAAGGGAGGAAAATGCCGTTGATCTATAGACCAACTCGCGTGCTTTACTCGTATATATCCACCGCGATATCGCATTAAGGTGAACGGGGAGATGAACGAGGTCGAGGATTTTCTACGCGTATCTGCATATCGTAGAAAATCATATAGCAATAGCTAGTGCACAACTCTGAAGCTCGGTCAAGCAAACCGATCGACGCCGGGTTACCGTGTGCACGCATTGCTGAGCGATTAATATCCTTGAGTCTTTGATCTATACATACGAAACAAAACGATACCCTCTCCAACGCCTGATCCTGTCTCTGCGTCCCTGTATCATGACGGAGACACGTTTTCCTAAGTATGACGCGTGTCTCTCGGATGTTTTTTTTTTTTTCTTTTTTTTTTCCTATTTTCAATAATTTTAAAGAGTCCGTTGGAAATGTTAAATTTTCCTGACTCATCCGTTTCGAGTCTCACTTTACATTGTCTCTTTACAAAATCAACAATTACCACGTTGCATCTCAACTTTTACTCGATTATTGTGACTAATATCTTACTCAAAACTAAACTCAATAGATAAGCATGGTTATGCATAAATGATTGACAAAGAATACGAAGTAACAAATGCGTTTATTGAGAACGCGGTTGCTCAAGCAATCATCCCTTCTCTCTCTCCCTCTCAACGATTTATTATGCAGATCGTCCGGGCTATTTACAGGGCTCTGAGATCGGGTGCAATCACGAGGTCCGTAATTGCTCCTGGATATAACCGTGGCAGAATGAAGCCCAAGGAAGAAGGATGGGGAAAGAGAGTACATATACTACGACAGAGAAATGGAGGGTACTCTTCACGAATTATCTACAGATATGTACACACACAGAAGGCACATACGCGTGTATGTAAGAGTGAATATGCCGCTTGGTTAAATGCCCTCAAACCGGTTGCAACAACTCTGAATCTCTTTTCGAAACGTGTACACACTTTGGCCATTACTATATATATATATATATATATATACATATGTGGCTCTACTCCGTCTTCTTTGCTTTCTGTACTCGCGACACTGACGTATATGACATTTGTGAAGTTGATCGTGTCGCGCCTCATCGTTATTTTTTCTTTTTATTTTCCATCATCTATTGGCACTCGTTTAATATCTTCTCGTTCCTTTTTACGCACTCCGGTCTCTCTCTCTTTTTCCTTACTCTTACATCTCGTCTATTAACCTGTTGAAGTTTCTGCAGTGCATCTGTTACTCTCTTCTCATGCTCGTAAACCATCATCTTCTTTTTACACAATTTTTTTGTATAACACACCTTCCTCGAGTTGGACACATTGAAAGGGGTTTCTTAAGGACTGGGACGTATACATGTATATTTGATTTCTCTTATTTTTATCAGAGGGTAAGTGCCGCGGAGTATAAACGATTCTTATTTTGTATAAATTTATTAGCGATCCTTTGGCGATAGAGGGACTTCAATGTGTAACAAACCAACAAACCAAAGACTGTCCGTCTGTCTTTCACAATGTCCACGTGTCACTTTCGAATTCGAGAACTGGATTACACAGCACTTATCAATACATTCGTATTGGATCGTACGTTGAAGAATGTTCACCGCGTACGTCTCGTCTTCTCGAGGCGATATTGGAAGATGAATATAACGGATCGATACGCCGGAATCTGGGACTTGTACGTAACGAGACACGCGATGGAAAAAAATGAATAAAAAAAAAGTAGTATTCAAAGAATGCGAAAGGACGAGTTGGAGAGAAATTTATTTTCGACTCCGATTATGTGTAAGTGATAGTCAGATTTTTTTTCAATCGGAAATTACCGCTAAGGTGACTCTGATCACGAAACTTTTGATCATCAGGAAGTATAAAAAATGGTGAACCGAATATAAAAATGTTGGGGTGTTTGGATCGACGAATAATGGCATTATTGTGTGAGAATCGATTTAATATTGGTAGGAGAGCTTTCTCGATCGATCACATATCCCTAGGGCATCGAGTTACTCAACCAAGATATCGATAATGTTTTTACGTATGTGTTGGATATTTATATGTGTGTATAGAAGCCTGCCAATCAGTATCAACGAGAATTGACCAAAGCGAGCGCATCGTTCAACATAATTACTTGCAATGACTCTCGATTATCGGCGATAATCTAACGGTCCGCGCTAACGAACTATAACATCGAATTAAGTCGATCTCTGTGTTTCCCCATCTCATCATTTCTCTCTGTCCCTCTCCTTTTGCTTTCATAGTTTCTCCTCCGAGACAGGAAAATGAATCGATTTGTAACGTCGAATCATTTGGGTTGTAACAAGTCGTTATTATTGTGATTAAACGTATGAATGGCGTCAAAGAGAGCGAGGGAGAGGGAGAGAGAGACTAAAGAGAGGGGATATGAAAGTAGAAATGAGGAATCGTTACGGGGACGAAGATCGAGATAGGCAATTAAAACGCATCAGGGGAAGGCAATAATTGATCGTTATGGGTAATTGTGTACCCCTTTTACATCTCTCTGTTTCTCTGTCCTCTATCACTTCAAGGAAGACGTTCTCCGCGCTCGATCTTGCAAATAAGCGCAACCGCAGTAAGCACAAAAAGTATTACGCATGGAAAGAATCGAGTTTTCCGAATGGAATGAAAGCCGCACAAATACCAAAGTCGCGAAACTTTGTTGCGTATAAATTTTGAAAAAACGGGTTGAAAAAAAAATAATGACATGTAATTGGGTGATTAATCATGTGGACAATCGACGACCCGGATGAACTATTCTATCACGAATGAAATAATGTTTTTTTTTTAATTACGAGAAATGATCAACAAGCGTCGTTTTGGCGAAATATGAGAAAAGTTGAAAATGCATGAGTGCGAATAAACCTCGGAGATTTGGCGCGAATAAGCGTGGTCCAGTGGATCACGAGAGGAGGAAAACTCTCGGAGAGCGAGGTTGGTGTAATGGACGCGCGAGCCGAGAGTTAAACGAGCCTCGCTTACGATAGTTCCGAGGCCATAAGAGAGATAAGTATCTCTCTCCTCTATCCTTGACTAAATCGTGACTAGAAGCCCGCGCTCTGTTGCTCCTGCTGCTGTTTTGCTGCCCCCGCGATCGTTCGCTTTGTCGATTTTACAGCAAAGAAAAAACGGTGGGAGAGAGAGAGAGAGAGGGCGGGGGGTACATACACACTGGGGAGTAAACCAACGCTATATACTACATCGTGGAGTAGCCAGTTGAGTGCATTATCGCGAATATACAGTGAGCAACATTGTTTCCAATCGGGAATACAAATTGCTCGGGATCTCTCGAGAGGAATGACTGTGCGAGGGCAAAGACGATTTAAACTCGAGAAAAGGAAGAAAAAGAGCAAAAGACGAATTATTTGCGAATTAAACCGCGAGAGAAAAAAGGTACCAGTTTCGGTGTGATTAAACTGAATTATTTTGATGATATTCTCCAGCCAAAATGCTCGGAATTTTCTTTATTTTTGTCCGTTAACACGGGCCAATATATAATCTTCTGCGAATGAGGTCACTGGTCCATTGGAACGTGACGTAAAAGCGAAATTAGCCATAAATATTGAGCGAATGAAAATCGACTCTATAGTGCTCGGAGAATAACTCATTGCGAATTACGAAATGACAGTGATGTAGTAACGAGATCGATAAAGGGACAATACTTTAAACGATGAATAAAGCTGCAAGTGTTAAGGTCTCTAGGGAGATGATTGTTGAGAGTGTAAATGTGCGACTGTGACAAGCAGCGGTACCACATTCCTAACACTAGGTCTCGGATGGAGGTTCTCGGTCGAGCGCATGTTCGATGCAACGAACCAGCAGGAATCCCTCTTTCCGCTGCACCACATGCTAGAACGATTATATTCGCCAATCGAGGTTCATCGAATGAATATCAATTCGCGAAGGCCCCAATTTTTTTAGTATTTTTAGCTCGATCGAACGTTACCAGGGAATAAAATGAAAAGATAAAAAAGAAACAAGTTGTTTGGTACGAGGCGACACGAGTTGTTATTTGGTTGGTGTGTGTGTAAACGCGTGTATAAAGTCTTGAGAAAAATGGCGGGCGAGGGACTTTCTGCAAGACTTTGTGACTTTTCACTGGCACGACTTTTGCCATTGCCCTTGCTGCTGTTGGGTGTACCTGAATTTATTTAAATTGCAAGCAATGTTCTGCTCGTGTTCGGCAGCTTCTTCCTCCTCCTCATCCTCCTCTGCTTCGACCTTTTTTTCTCCTTTCCCCACCGCCACCTTTGCTTCTTATTTTTCAAACCCCTTTCCTTCCCTCTTTTATTTTATTTCTCATCCTTTCGTTTCGTATCATCCTCCACCTTCCTCTTACCTTTCTTCTTCACTTAGGCTTTGCGTTTGCTGTGAAAAATCGAGCAACGCGAGGCTTCGCTGGTTGCTGAAGAAGAAGCGGGAATCAACGGAGAAAGAAGAAAAGAGAAGAGCCCGGGAGTGCTCGATCCGACCAAACAGGAATACAACGAGCCCGGTAACTTCGCATGGGCTTTTCTCTTCTCGCGATCTTTCGCGATAGCTAGATGACACGCCGTGTGTGTGCAATCTTCCTCAACTTATAAATAAGCCCATCAATGCATTTTTCTTTCCGATGCATTGATTATTTGCAAATGTGAAATCGAACGAACAAAAATTCCGTTCGAATCATTGGGGCCTTCCTTTCTTTTTTTTCCTCGCCCGAAACGTGAGAATTCCGTTCAAGAACATGGCAGCGTTTCCAGAGAACAATTTCTGACTCCTCTGCTTTTTGCCCTTCACGCTGACAAATTTAATATGACAAGTAAATGCCAGTTCGCACTCGCGGAATCAATAAAACAAAAAACGTAAGGAGACATAACCGTTAACTCGAATGAGAAGAAAAAAACGTATTAACGACTCGGCCCTCTTGCACGTCCGGTTCCATTAAAAGTCCAAGCTCTCGTGCACGCGATCGATATTCATTATGTTTCGCTCGTCAATATATATTTATATATATTATTGCTCGTGGTACGGCGTGTATGAGTATTCGGTTATCGTCATTCCATGTCGATCGCTGATTAATTGGCGAGAATGAAATAAAAAGTGAAAATCCAATAAAAATGATTAAAAATGGATATTCGAGCCAATGCTGATTTTCTTCGCCACTGTTCTTTCCAGCGCGGACGAGTTGCAGTTAATTTTCCATTTATTCTACGATTATGTTTCCACAGTTATTTTGCCATGAACTTTTTACAATAACAGCAAACTCCGGCCGTTATTCCAGCCGGGAAAAACATGAATTTTCACAGTTTTCCGGTGAGCCGGAATTCGGAGAGAATCGACGACATTAATCAATGTGAAAATTGCGATCAAACAATGCGAATGATAATAATAAAAATAAGAGATAAACAAGTTTGATACGCGAGAAATGAAAGATTAATAACGAATAATAATGTGGAATTATATGTAGCGGAGTGCAACGAGAGTGAATTGAGGCGAAAAAAAAGTATGAACCTGCCAAGCTCTCGTTCGGCTTCCTAAGCAAATACAAAGGTGTCGTTGTTCGCAGCTCTCACTCGCAAACTCCATCAATGCTGCATTACATATACATAGAAATGTGTGTACGAGCAGACTCTCGCAATAATATTTCCAGTGCAGGAAGTTGTTTGCTCGTGCGCTCGACTATAGAGTTCGAGCGCTAAATGCAGGCCAATCGAGCAATCTATATATAGCACCATTTCGTTAGTTAACTGCACATGTTTTACAATGGTGCACTTTGCTCTTGGGCCTCAGCACGATGGAAAAAAAAGTGCAACGCAACGATTTGCAAGAATTTCGCAATTTTTCATCAATTTCCATGGTACACGATGGTGTGGTCTTTGAAATTTTCATTTGATTTTCTCGATATTTTCCGTGGACTAGGGAAATTAAATTTCTCGTGTCCCCTTTTTTTTTTATTATTCTTTCCACGCGATTTTTTGCCAAGTAGTGAAAAAATGGAGTACAGAAAAGTTTCATTGCCAATGGGAGATTACAGGAGAAGAAAAAAATAGTCGTCGCGGTGGTGCTGGAGGTTGGAGTGAAAAGTGTAACATGATTGCAGGAGGCAAGGCAATTTCACATGCTTCTCAAATTTTCTTGTCTCATACATATATCAGGGGAGTATTTAGAGTGTCAGCTAGCACGTAATAGCCGAGATCGATTAACCGGTCGATCAATCATTTCGGGCAGAGTGCGATGTAAATTATGTGTGTCGCGCGCGTAGGGAGGATTTTCGTTGATATATTTTTTGTTCGTTTTTTGCTCAAAGATTCTTTTTCAATGAAGCTCGAAAAAGGATCGAGTGAAATAAAAATAAAGATGATACAAAAGAAAAGAAAAATGTGAATGAAAGAAAGAGATGAGATAAGCAAAAAACAAAAAAGGGAGAGAAATAAAAGTAATAATTTAATTTTCTCTCGTTTTGCCTACCGTTCGCGAGCCAAGGTATCAGGTCCCTTCTCCCACGCCTCGGGTGAAACGCGCGTGGGCAGTGAATTACGAGTTGTGCACCCCAGGCGCTTTCGCGGACGCGAGACGAACAGAGAGAAAAAATAAGCAAGAGATGAGGTACGAGACGAGAAGGAAGAAGGAAGAAAATAAAGCAACGAAAACGGCGATAGAACCAAGGTAGAATCTCTTTCGCTCCTCGTTTCAATGGAATATAAATAAAATTTATTCCGTCGGGCTACCGAAAACGGGGGGTTCCCTGCTATGCCACACCATCCCCACACTTTTTCCCCCGCTCGACCGTCTTCCCCTCTCCTTTTTTTCTTCCCCCGCGTTCTTTCCACTCTCGTGTGATCAAAGCTTCCTTATCGCTTACGAATTCGCGCATCGTTTCAAACGCCATCAGCATCCATTATATACGATTCTCAGCCAGGACCTCTGTTTCCTTTTCATTTTTTGTCTTCGTACTCTTTATCTTCATTATACAATTTTTTTGCACATAATGGAAAGAATTTATTTCAAATTATAATGGGAGCTCAGGTCTTCATTGTAAAAACTTATTTTGTACATGGTTTCAGACTTCCGAACGATTTTCTTATCAAAAAAATTCTCTCTTCCCTTCTCATCTCATCCGAGCTCGTAAATATGATATTTTTCTTCGTCTCCTTGCATTTTACAACAACGATAAATACGTTGGTGTTTATGGTGCAATTAAAAGGCCAATAACTGTCCCCGATTTGATGGAGACTCGTCGCGCGATCGCAATGTCTAAAAAGGTGGCACGCGCGAGTGCGAGAGCGAGAGAGTAGAGAATCTTGAGATCGCCGAGAGCGAGAGTTTGCAATCAGAGTCACAAACACCAACACGTGGCCCTCGTTTACTCTCTCGAATCTCTCAGTGCAGCCCCCGATGGATCCGCTCCGTTTCCATCTCGCCGTGTCCTTCACCCACGCACGAGCACCGCATAACTTGGACCTTTTGTTGTTGTTATTGTTGGTATTTTATAAACCCACTTTTCCACGTCGTATCCGATAATAACGTCAATAAATCGTGTGTCGACATCACAGCAGCTCCATGCTGCCGATCTTTCTTCACGTTTTCCAATAATGGCGAAGGTCACAGCAGAGGTAAAAAGGATATTTGCAAAATTCCTATCGAAGAATCTGGCAATGCCGAATTTTTCTATCAGAAATTAATTATTTCAAAAATTTCATTCAACATTTTCCGTAACGTCGAGTTGAAAAGTTTCAACTTGCAAAAACCAATAATAATGAGGAGAACAATTTGACTTTCATCCAAATTCCAAATTCTTGGCAATTTTTTGGAATACAAAAAACTTTGACAAGTGAATATCTAAATGTGTTAGTCCGCATCGTCCAGGAGGAATGAAAAATAATGCTGCGAATCAATTGTGCGGCAATATTTGTGCTATTATAGATTTTCTATCGGATTATTACGAACGTACGATAAAATCGTTTGCGATTATGCCGTTCACGATCGTTTATCGCCTGCTTCCATATCTTTTCAATATATTAACTAATAATAACAATAATCAAATCAACAATAGTTGCAAGAATTGAAGTGAAGATTGTGAATATCTATTCGTGAATTCTTGGCCAGACGCACCCACTCCTATCTCACCCATACTTATTCAATAATCATGCATAACGATGTATATTTATACAGCGAATACGACGATTAAATCGAATTGAGTGAATGCAACTTCATTTTCCACGCTGCATTGTTGTTTATGCAACAGACACGTGTATTGTAAACATTGGACGAACAAAAGGGCATAAATCACACAATTTAACGTGCGAATCAATGCAACATTTTCCGCTTTTCTTTTTAACCAGACACGATACAACGTCGTCTCGGTATGAAACGATCGTACGTACTTGGGCAGTAATGTCAAAGGGAATGAGCAGGTTAAAAATCTAAAAAAATCCAAGTCTGATTGAATCTCCCGGTTGTTGATTTTTTTTTGTTTTTTCTTAATATGTGTTTTTCATCATTTTCAAAAAACCATCTTTGTGCGCCCTTAATTTTCTGTTTTTGTCTTTTTTACGCGCTCGTATTTTCTGTTACACTGAATCTTCATATTTATTATTATTATTAATTTTTCTCTCGACTTTTTCCGAGTCTCCTTTTCACGTATATTTCCTTGACGTCAAAGTCGCGTTGAAAGGATAACGATCTCCGATTCAAGGCGTTTGCGATACACTGAGTGAGGCATAAATCGTCGGATCTTTCGATGTTATACGTTGCGCGTACATCGGGAATATTTATTCTAAAGATTTTTCGCCATTAAACACTTTGTTTCGGTCTTCAGCTTATTCATTGATTCTTTTAATGACTTTTTGTTTTATTTTCATTGCTTTTGTTTTTACGATTCCACCGAATGGGCTATAATTTTTTCCTTGCGTGGAATTCACTTGAAATTCAATATGCCGGCTAATTTTCGACACAAGGATTACGAATTTTGAAGGGGCGAACATTTTTAGGAAAAAATGTTGTCGATTCGATCGAAACACAGAATGAAAAATATACATGTGACACGAGTCGAGTCTCAGTCTGGGTCAAAGGGTCAAGTCCTGAAGAATTCGAAACACAGCTATTTTTGTTTTTGTTTTTTTGTTCTCTAGGCACATCGACGGAGATAGCGATGTGAAAATGAAAACTCTGAGAAATTCTACAAGAAGCCTGTTGAAAATGATGTAACAGGAAAATGCAGAGCAGAGTCTGGATGGAGTCAAAGGAGCGAGAATTAACAGAACCGAGATGTAGCATGTTTCTATTTGTGTAGAGAGAGGGACGAAAAAAAAACAAAATTTGAATAGAAACCGATTCTTCGATGCCGAAGAAAAATTACAATATTGAGATTGGTGGTCGTTCGGTGATGGAGGGCCACGTGGGGTGCGAGAGCTCCTGTGAGTGACTTTTTGTAACTCATACATACACAGCTATATGAACAGAACGATTATAAAGTGAAATGACCGCGGATCACTGTCCTCCGTTCGCGCACAGCGAGCGTGGTAAAATAAAAACGTGAAGAAAAAATAAATGGACTAGAGAGGAAGAATTGAAAAGAGAAGAAGACGAGGCGAGAGAGAAGCACAGAAGAGTAAAATACCCTTGACGTTTTCGTTTATTCTTCAGGTCCATTTGAGAGTCAAGAAATCTTCCTCTCACACTGCTTCTCTGATGTGCTTCCATTTTTTTAATTCATCACTTCACGAAAGCGAGATTTATTTTTTTGCTTTAAGCTCAACTAAACGGAAATACACAAATTTTTATCACGATCTCCGATGCCAGACCCTTTGAAGCAGCGATTGAAAAAACTAGCTTGGATTTTTCAAATTGTGTTTAGAGCCATACAACAAAAAGCAACAAAATTTTCAAATATGAACGTTGTCCGTCGTGTATAAATAAGTGTTTCGTGTAATTGAAAGTTCGAGACAAATATTCATTGAAATAAAAAGGATTCTTCAATTAGCACAAATATTATCGTTAAATTTCAATGAAATCTGAGCACTTATAAAACAGTGCTAATGTGCCCATTAACACGCGATTCTCTCACAGGGATCCTGTCTATCACGAGTCTATTATTAATCTAAGTATAGTAATATTCTCAAGCAGATATAATCGCGATGATATTGAAGAAGAAAAAAAAAAGGTTCGATTATGGTATATGAAGAGACGAGTTTATAAAGCGACCCGATAGTTCCACAGCACGCATGACTAACTCACAAGAGACAACAATATGTGCAAGAAGAAACATCGTCTTCGAGTTAATACTAATTATCGGAAAATCGTGCGGCAACGAGTTCTCTTTCTCTTTTTCTCTGTCACATCTCTCTTTCTTCCCTGCTCTCTCTCTCTCTGCCTCACGCGAGTTCTGCTTCATTGAAAAGCGTTAAATTACGTCGCGTTCGCCAGTTAAGCGATGCGTTCAGACGGATAATTACATTTTCCATTATAACTTGGAGCTTGAGCATCGTACAATAATTGCCTCTCACTTTTGTGTCGTTTCAATACCGGCAAGAAATAAATCGGCTAATTTTTTATTCTTTTTTTCAACATTTAAATAATTTACTTCTATTTATAATGAATTTATGAGAATATTGAAATAAAATAAGAAAATTGCATTGAGCTCGGCCCATCCACGAGCGAACTGGCGCGCACATTTGTTTTTTAGTTTCATTAACCGATAAATTTAGTAACAAGGTAATGAGCGTGATTATTAAAGGAATAAAATAGTATTTACAGAACAAATTTAGTTTGAATGGGATAAAAATTGATTTCTGAGGCAATAATAATCGAGGGTACTTGTCCGGCAAGTCGGGCAGAGAGAAAGAAAGAGGAACGTGTGCTCCAGTGAACTTTTAGTCACGGCCACACCCAGCGAGTGGAAGAACAGCCTCGATATGTTGTTCTCGTTGCAGGACACACGTGTTGTCCTATATATCTGTATTCGTATACTGCAAGGCTGCGTTGCGGGCCGCTTACGCACTCCCACATCTTGAGAGAGGCTAGAAAACGTCTAGGGACTCAAACGCGAGTCTATGTGTATACAAAACATATTTAAGTTGTTCCGTGAATAATGTTATGAATAAATAGAGGAAAAGAAGCAAAGTAAAGGTGAACGATCAATTCCAACGTTTTCTCGTTTTATTAATGCCCGCGTGTATATACAAATGTGATTCTTGATGCATTATGGAGTCTATGAATCATACAGGCAACTGCGCGAGAGACTCATTACAAAATAGTCTACAAATGCATATATTAATTTCTTATGAAGCAATAAAAGCGAAATTTATTGTTCAATAAGTTTCGAGTTCAATGTTTTTTTTTTTTTTCCTTACGTGACCCCTTGCTAAAAAGTATCATTTGATCAGTCTGTAACTTTCCTTTTTCTCGTAACATGTATCGGAGTATCGGAGAAAAGCGTGAATCTATTCGTTTTAACTGGAGAGCGCACGAAATGGATCGATCACTTTAAATGAAAATAAATAAAATAAAATAGGATTCAAGTAAATCGAGGATGGCATGGAACTGCATGTGCATTACGCCAATACAAATATCCGATTGGTTAAAGCGCAAAAGTACTCATCTGGGTGTTCGTAAAACACGTGTGTTATTTGCTGGTATTTTCGCAGTTTATAGAGCCAGAAGCACTGCTTTGCGTACATAGTGGCAATAGCTCAAACAGCGATAGCGTAATTCATGTTAATACCGGCTATAACTCGCCCCGTATAAATTATTATTCGACCGCCAGGATCGAGGTGTACACATATACAAATTAACCACACGCATATACATATAGCTACATACATATATATGTAAAAGTACATAGAGAAATGTAAAAAATGATGGAGAGAAAACGTTTGATTTCTGAAAATCGTAACCAGGAGAAATCGAAGAATGTGAGAAAAAAAGGAAGTCACTGGATCGTCGATCGAATGTCAATTTTTCTTTGACGTTCAGTTTTTCATTTGCAAATAATAGTCATCGACGAAAACTGCGTGTTAATTTTTGGCTCTGGGTTGAAAAAAACGAGATATTGGATTCGGTTGCATTTATAAGATGCAAACTTGAAAGTCATGGACCAATGTAACCTTCATGAGTGGTTGCAGGACGGAAATAATTGAGGGAATTTTTGTCGAGTACGACGACAACACTCTTGTTTATTTAATATTGTAAAGTGAGATCGTGTCGAGCTTATAAATAATTGGAGTCAATTTGACGTCGTGTGTTTGGAGTCTCTCAAGAGCAAAGCCTGCTGCTTGTTCACGTGTACACGAATGTATATGTCTATACGAATAAAAAGACATGAAAAAAACATGGTGAAGCCTTGTGAATCGTATGCGAGTCGTTAATACTGGACGAATTCCCGGTAAGTATTGTTAAATAAAAAATCAAATAAAACGTTACGTAACCTCGAAGATTTACGACTGTAGGATCGTTCGTACTATTTTATACAGCTATTTGCACCTCGATAGATATGTCGTTGGACGTATACGTGTGTGCAGTTGAGAGTCACAAAGGCTTATCCTGGGACGGGTAATCGTAGCGTCAAAGTTGTTATGGTGTTAAGAAATCCATGTGATTTGAAAAATCCAAGGCTTGATGGAGTTTAAGAGTTATTTAATCGATCCTATAACATGTTCAACCGGATCATTGCTACGTTTGCATAGTCCTGGCTCGGAGGGGCTTTTCAATGCACAGACGCACAAACACACAAATATTCACACATGGATTCTTGTCGTATTTATTCATTGGGACATTACGTTGTCTCTATTGTTGCTCGGAGGGGAGAGAACCGAATAGAGCGGATAGTTATTAGGTGTTCTCGCTTTACCACACATGAATACAGCTTCGTAATATTCGTTTGCAAACTCCGGGATTCTCACAGGGCAGAACGCAAAGGGACGACTCGATCAGTATTGCGCGCTTGTTTTTATTGCTTTTTCCGCGTTTAAAATATATGCTTTAAGTGCGAATGAATTAGACCGAGATTTAGGAGCTCTCGAGTACGTCGAGACAGCGTTTAGTCGGGCGCGACTAATCGTCCGACTTGATGTATATAGATGATTCGCGTACGCGACGACTCTCGCGTGGGCGTTTAAGTGACACGCGAAATAGCACGTTCACGTGAGGTGTACGAAACAAGTTTCGCTCTTGTTCCTGATTCTCTTGCTCTCTCTCCGATGGAACTCCCGAGACTGAGCTCGGAGAACGATAAATAACATTACGGCGGCCATTACTTGTCACTCACCCTTTATTCTGTGTGCCACGAACTCGGCATCGTCGACACAACCCTTCCGACTCTCAACCAAATCACAATTTAACGAAAGCTTAACCGCGCCAGTTTCAATCCGGTACACAAATCTTTGGGCCATTAGTCGATCCTTACCGAAGATATATTCATCGGAGATTTCACTTATTCGATGCTTTTAAGTGACGGTGAAAAATTTAGACGAGGAGAATCGACGATCGAGAAAGGAATTTGAGCTCAACAAAATTCAGCCCGAAGTTTTATTGCTGAAAAATTTCAGCATTGTATTGATTGATTTGAAGAATGCTAAATTTATGAGCTCCGATTAGAGATGTTTATTTTTATCGGTAATCGTTGTATCTTTTTTGAAATATAAAATTATCACCGCGCGGTCTATTTGTCATTGTGTCACCAAAGATAATTGCATTGCGAATCAGTCTGATACAAATTTGATTAAAACGCTTCACACAATGATTGATCCATTGGAATTATCGATTGGAAGGATTATATTGAGTGGCAAAAGATATGGCAGATTAAAAATGGACTTTTGATCCGGTAATGTTGACTGAACGATAAAGAAATACGAAAACCGAGACGATTTATAATCTTTACTTTTTCATTTCAAATTCAAATGTTTCCTCGTATTATCGTCGATGGCAAAAAAATTACGAGATTTGTGTCTCATCGGACGACTCGGTGATGATATCGAGAATTCGCATGAAACGAGATGATGGAAAATTATTCATTCGTTTTGTTTTCTCCATTAAAATGAAAGTGAGCGTGGAGGAGCTCCATCTAGTTTGGCCATCCGGTGAACAGACTTTTGGAGAATAACCGAAAAAATATGGAGAAACGATCGCGAAGGCAACGAACGAAGAGGCGATGTCGGGCGTCGCCGTTGGAGCGCGCGCGCGCACGAACGAGGACAATCCTATCGTGAAAAGGGGATGAAGCAATGGATGGATATATCTATAGAGAAATGAGGAAAGTTGGTCTCGTGCCATGCGCAAAATTACTCAGTTACATTGGCAGAGTTTGGAGTTTGCGCAGAATCGTGAAGGTATTGACTTTACTCATCCCTTTTGCTTTCTCTCTGCCTCACCTACTTCTTTCAGCCACCCCACCCATCAAGACAGTCAGAAGCAGAATCTTGTCGGATGATTTTTATCATCACAAAACAAAATCCTCGTAAATTCGTCGCCCAAACAAAATTTCCATTCCAATCGAATCTTTTTAACCAAATAGAATGACTTGAAATTCGTTTTGCAAATTTTGCACCAAATGCAAAGTAAAAATGCAGCCAAACGATAATCGATGAACAGGCCACGAGGATCGATTATTGTTTCCCCATAAAAAAAGTCCAATTTTTCCATTTCGATACAGTCGCAATTTTTTTCCTGAATAAACTTCCAACTTTTGACATCCTCCATCTACGATTCTTCGAGTACATACTCGAAGTAAATACTGAAGAAAATTCACGTGATGATCAAAATGTAGAAAAAGTAGAAGAGAGCGAGGGGGATAAAAAGTAAAGGGAGAAAAAATGAGAAAATGCTACGTCAGGTTCGTTACGGGAGCAAAGAGAGAAGAAAACCGCGTGAATGTAGAGAATGCGAACACCATGTGATTCTGCGAGCCACCCTTTTTCTCTTTCTCTGTTCAGATGGCTTGATATAGACGGATAGGATTGGTCCTTGATTGCTGCTGGTTCGGAATCGGAAGACCGACATACACATAGATAAAAATATACACGTATACACGTATTATATATGTGTTGTTCCGGCGGAGTTGAGTTTGTAGGGATGCCGAGAGATCGTAGCCAATGATAGAGAGCGACGCAGCTGCCCTCGAGTAGAAGCAGAAGCCCCCTTAATACATACCAACATATATGTGAGTATCAACCCCTATGCAAGCACGAAGATCCACTGGGGTGCTCACATAAACTGTAACATATATATACATATGTGTACGATGGAACAGTAGCTTTTCCTAACGTCCTGCCCGCTTCTCTCTCTCTCTCTCTCTTCTTTTTCACCCTCCATTCTCGAGTCATGAAGCTTTTGAGCGTATGAGAACGACAGACACAGAAGTTGGAGCATTTTGGACAGGGAAAACCGAAGGGAGAACGCATCACGAACTTATGGGCATCGTGTGTGTATGTGTGTGTGGGAACTGACATCGAGTATTTACTTGGCAAACCCTCCCAAAAGCTTTCTCTCTCGTGAAGCTCTGCCTCAGGCTATACATATATTTGGCGGATTCTATGGAGACTCCGAGCCAATAGATTCGCTCGATCTTCGAAGGGAGATACGCAGGGATGGGCTTCGAAAATTCATTGTTCGAATATACTTTTGGTGGAATGAATTTCAATTTTTAAACCTATGGGTCGCTCTATTTGTGGGGAAAGGAAAATAATTGTTGGTCGCGCGTTTCTAAATATTCTGAAAAAAGTTGATTCGATTTCAATTTTTTGGCGTATATAGAATTAAGTTTTTGCAAATTTAGAATTGAACGTTCAGATTTTTTTCGTTTTTTTTTTGTTTTTTTTTCGCATTCTCTTGGACTGAGATTAGTTCGATCTCTTTCAACTTCATTTCTCACTCTTCGAGAATCTGTACACAAATGTGTATGTGTGTGTAGACGTGGTAAATTTATTCGATGCTTTTTGGTGCTCGAGCATGGGCCACAGACGGAAGCAATTTACAAGTTAATAGGTTTACAACGCGATTCGTTCCGTGGCTTCTCACGTCGTCTTTCTCGATCGTGCCCTCGTTCTCTCTCTTCGTCTCTCGGCCTTAGGAACAACTGGATTTATTTCGGCACCGAAAACAGCCCCTCTCTCTTTTTCTGTCCCATAGAAAACATTGATGTTGCGTGTATACGCCCATATAATTGGCTGTGGCGCGCGGGTCGCCCGTCACCCCCACGAAGACGAGAAAACGACAGGAAGAATCATAGAAAAAGTAAAAGCGAGAAATAAAAAAAAAAATTCATTCGTCGATATTTTTGCAAAAAATGAAACTGCAAGTTTCCGAATGGGCCGAATTGTTGGGATTTGAATAAAAAACGAATATTTTTAAGCAAAAAATCCGAAAAACTGTTCAACCTCGTATGCAACGTCGGCAATTATTAATTCGATAAAAAAAAAAAAACGGAATGGAGCGGTAGGGAAAAAGAATAAAGTGCATCAGAGGCTACCAGGAATTCGATCACGTTCATTCTGGCAAGAATTTTTTTTCTCCCCCGCCTCCGCAACCCTTTACCCTCATTTTTATCTCACTCGGTATTTCGTCTTCGAGAAGGAAGGAGCGCGCTGCGCGGTGTTTGTAGCAGACGCGCATGCATAGGTGGGCGTTTACCAAATTTTTCGTCTGCTCCCGCCTTTTTTTTTCTCTCCTTGCTGAACGATGAATCGATTATTGAGAGGCACAGAGTTCGAGAGCGAGCGAGAAAGTTGGGAGGAAAAAGCGCCAAAGTCGCGCTTGACTCGGAGGAAAAAAAAATGCAAATAAAAAAATGTAAAAGAAAGGAAAAGAAAAATGAAATGAAAAACGAAAATGGATAAAATTCTCCGTGAAAGCCAGAGGGCACATGATGCAAAAGGCATACTCCGTGCAGTCTCCTCAATGCAACTTCTTATGGCATGTGAGGGCACATACTAACGTTTATCAATGTGCATTCCCTCGTACACACAAATGCAGTTATACATGTTCAATATTTCATACCCGTGTGGACAATGCTTTTCGTAAGCTTCGACGAGAAACAGAGAGAGAGAGAGAGGGAGAGAGAGAGAGTACGAGGCGACGAGATTCGGAAGGAGGGAGAGGCAAGTTTGTACGTACATGGCAACTATTCATTTTCCGGTACCGCCATCCGATGTCGAAGATAACCCGGCGAACCTCTCCACGCCAGAGAGACCAGCAGGGCTACCTGAACCTAACCAACGGCGTTATAGCGGCGTTACCACACGATAATATCTGTTTTCTCGCGCCTTTCGCTCTATTTATCTGTCTCTCATTCTTCGCGACTATTCTACATCATAGTACGGATAGTGAAGATACAAAAACCGACAATTTTGACAACAGAAGCTATACGTTTCCATGTCCAAAGCAAAAAAGGACTTTGACACTTGCGAAAAAAAAAAAAAAAAAAGAATGCGATATGTTCATTCGCACTACGGATTCAAATTGAATTTTCATTTCGAAACGACATTATTAAATATTTCTCCCATTCGTAATTTTGGTGGTTTGGGCCGATTGAATGATTTAAACTGAGCTGCACGAGAATTTCCACGATATAAAAGGGAAAAGCATTAAATAATGTTTGTTGAGTAAAGAGAATAAAAATCTATGGATAAATAATATTTCGAGTCTTGTGTAAAGTGACACGGAGTATGAAACGTACGAGTTAAAATTCGTAGCTTTAAATTGATTACCTCAAATAATTTGTAGCCTGTACTTATGCGTTATAAAATGCTCGGGCAATCGGTAGTTCAGAGTACGAAAGGCATTACTCGAATCATATTATGTACATCGGAGACTCGAATGACTTTCCGTTCGAGTCTTCCAACAATATATATTTATACCCGTAAATATATATATCATGTATGGACTGTTTGTTGTGTAAATGCGTTGCTAGAAACTTGTACACGCTAGTTTTCTTCACAAACGTATGTTTTCATCTCTTTTCCAATATCTCTTTTGCTTTTTCTCTCTCTTTCTCTATCCTCAACTGGTACAACGATGAAAAAGCCAGGGTCAAAAGAAGGTGGAAAATGGCAGACAGTACGAAAGAGGATGATATGTCACGGCCAAGACCTTTCCTACTCGACAGCAAAGTTTCGCTCAAGTTAAAACTTCGTAAGAAGCTGACGAGATAAAAAAAAGCTTTGAATTTTTTATTGTCACTGAATTTAGGGTTTTTATGGAGTTGCATACGAGGAGGTATAATGAATGACGTGTTTTGCCGAAGAGGGAGAGGCGGAGGGAGGAGGGAATTGTCTCGATGTTGGGGATTTATTGAATACTTCTGCGTATTGTTGTATGTGTATGAACATTTTATGAGATCGGAACAAGGTGGAGTGCTAACGATGAGAGCAACGCTGATTTCGTTGGTCGTGCCGAACGGCGTATAGTGCGAGAACGCGGCAACGACGAAGCTCGCACGAGAAGAAACCAAGTAGGCAATAACGGTGCCCTTAGGGGAAAGAGAAAGATGGAGAGAGAGAGAGAGAGAGAACGGAATGCCCGGTGTGTGCTCCATGAGGATCGTAACTCGCGCGAGTATCGATAAGGATCGAAAGTCCGAGGATACACGTTCGGAGAGTTGGGAGGAAGGCTAAGCGAGTCTCTGTATGTGTCGAAGATTTTTCGAAGGGACCAAAAGCCGGAGATTTCTCTGCGTGAGAGAATATCGCTCCTCGTATGCGACAATCACGTAAGAAATAATTCGATTCAACATACGCAATTCGATCATTCCGATGCGCGCATTAATTAATCCATGAAATTCAGTCAATCGTCAAATTAGTTATTTTTCATTATAGTAAAGACCAAAATAATTAATTGACTCGTGTCTCTCGAGGAAAAAAAAAATCTCACGTGAGCCGAACTGACAAAAATTCATTTCAACATTTCTCGTTGTATACGAAGCGTGTGGAGTTGAATGTTAAATGCTGAACGTTTATACAATAACATATAAACGTATGTAAAGTAAATATGTATAAAATATATGAGAGCATGGAAGGGAGAAGCGAAGGAAGAGAAGGAGGCGAATGATCGAAAATTTCCCAGCTGTTGTTCGCTATCTGGGCGGTGAATCAAAAATGGCGACCGAGTAATGTTCGCTGGATGGTTTTATACGTCTCTTTATACATATATAAAAATAGACATGTGTATATATGACTGGCGAAAGAGAGCGGAGGGGTGGGGGGGGGGGGGCAGAGGGAGGGAGAGAGAAAGGGAGAGCTGCTGGGTTCGCTTTTCAACCCTTGCTATCTCCATCCCCATCAAGGGGTGGCTCTTGGACGCGGCCACCGGTTCGTTCACCGTGTTCGCACACAGACCGTCCACACGCACATGTCTCTATGTATTTCGAATATAAGCGTATGAAAATATAGCACACCAGGTAACAAGGAAAAAAAAATGACGAGTTCACCGGGCGCTAGTCTGGTCGAGAGACCGAGAGGCATTAAACTCCCACGAGAATTACTTTTTCCGTCCTCTCCTCTGTGCTATACAAAAGCGTGACGTTGTTGGGAGACGCGAGAGAAAAAAAGCCGAGTTTGATCATGAAATGAGACAAAAAAAATGTTCGTATTCCAAAAAAATTCCAACCTCTAGAAATTATTCGTCAGGAGGAAAATAGGTGCGATTCAATTAAGGATTTAGAGATTCTAGTTTTTCAAGCATCGGGAATACATTCATGTGCTACGATAAATTTTGAAAAAGAAAGGAAGAAAATAGGGGAGCCCTTAATAAAAGTGACAACCTTATAGTAAGGGTCCGCGATGTTTTTAGCTCAATTTCTCTGCGAGTTTAGTCGTGGTGCTCATCCAGCGATATATAACATGCATGAGCTTTGTTTCCGAGATCGTTATCGCCTCTACTTTTTTCTTTAGTTTTTTTTGTGACCGCGACCCATCTGCGACCGAGGCGTTCGTCGGCTCTCATGCCCACAGAAACGATCCATAGGACTGAAGGAGGACGCACAACGAAAATGCAACATATTGCCAAAAGCATATGTTCCATTTTGTTGCATCCAAGCCGTAAATCCCCCCCCCCCCTCTTTCCCCCGCCACGAGTACAAAAAATAAGAGAAAAGTTAATGACCGATGAATATTAATTGGAGAAATGAAAAAATGATAAATGGCCTTGAAGCGTGTGAGAATTCGGGCCAATTTTTCGTCCAGCAAAAATGAGAATTAAAATTCGGATAAATAATACGACTGGAGGGAAAAAAGCGGGAAAAAATTGATACTTTCCATATTTTATATAAAATAACACAATTTCGAGGAATTTCGGCGGGCCGAAAAAAAAAGCCGAGAAATAAACGTCAAGTGTATCGATCGAGAGTCCATTAAATTGCGAGACACTTAGCGGTGCGATGGGCGGGTATCCGAGCTCATTTTGACAGGCTGCAATGATCGTGTCCAACGAACGAACCGTGCAAATACAGCGGCAATATATGTAATTGAGCCTGCATTATTAAATCATCGTTAAGGCGATGGGAACGAGCACGTAAAATATTATAAGAATAAGTACGAGGATAAAATAAAGAAGGCGAGAAAATTCGTGGCTGAAAATGCGAGAAGGCCAAGCAGCGGGGCTCTGTTGAACAATCAAATCGTTCCAAATGGGTTCGAGATACGAAACGCGATGACTCTGTTGCGCCCACGCGTATATCGCAGCCCAATCCCAAAGAGGAAAGAGAAAGAGAAATAAACAGAGGAGGGATCGAAAAAAAACGTTGGTGACGAAAATTATAGACCTCGTTCCTGTATAGTCATCGTGTTTATACATATTTATATCTATATACGTTTAGTGGTAGCTGCGTGCGACAACCGCCACTTTAAACCGATCCATATTTTATTAGCCGTACGTAGTATGCGGACAAACACATCGCAGAGAGAATACCCGCGCGCACACCCACACAGCAAGCTTCAAATCCAATTTTCCTTTTCTACATCCAAATCTATCCGATCCGCGTTTTTTAAAGACACAAAAATATTTTCTCTCAAGCAAAGGGAGATCTTTGCGGAAATATCGAAAAGAATCGATCGACCTCGCAAAAAAACATCGAGAAACCGAGGCGGCTCAATGTCACGGATTTTAATCCGAAATGACTTTATGTTGTTTTTGGGAAAATCATAAAATAGTGTTTTTCATCCCTAAACGTATGAAAATTCAAGAAAATTAGATCCGCTCATACTTTTTAAAATCGGATAATTTTCTCACAAAAAATGTATCTCAAGGGTCAAAACTTGCCACATGAATGGAATAAAAACTGAATTATTTCGATAATTTCATATTCCCATTTGGTCGTAATGAATGAGGCGTACGAGGATGGGAAGTTCCAGAAGGGGAAAATCAAGACCACACGTATAAAAAAAGTTAGACGTGTGTGGAGAGGTCGAAAAGTGAGGGATTGAGTGATGGGTGGGCGGTTCACCTGCACACTACTGCGTCACAATATTTGTGCTGTGTACGTGGCTGAGACACGTTGGAGTCTCCCCTGACAGGGAGCTGGCAAGCACCTTTGCTATTTCGGAAGAGTGAGTTGTTCCGAAAGGAGAGAGAGAAACGAAGGGAAAAAAAAAAGAGAGAAAAGTGTCGAAAAAACGAGAAAAAGAAAATGATTCTGCATTAAATTCGTGTGGAACTTCAGCACGAAGTAATGAACGAGTAAACACGCACACGAGGCATAAGGAAAAACGTACGAAAGGGCTGATCGATAAACCCGGAAGAGGTTCGAACTCGGACGAGTCATTCGTAAAGTTGAGTACGGGGGTGTAGCAAAGTGGGGGAAAAAAAAAAAAATTGCCGAATATGAGAAGCGATTGAAAAGATAAGATATGAAGGATTCGATATAAAATAATCGCCACAAATGAGAGTGAGAGCGTGAGAAAGGGAGAGAGACACAAAGTACGAAAGAGAACGAAAGTTAATGGCGATTTTGTACGTTTTTTTTCAGTCCCAATAGAAACCCATAACATTCGATTGAATGAGAAAGATCGATTTTTCATCGTCCCTCTAGAAATAGGACGTTCCAAAGTGCAAAGTGAAAGAGAAAGAAATATAAATCGAAGGAGAAAAATGAGACAGCAGCGAGTTTCAAATTTCAAGACAGCATTTCTTCGAGCGAGGCAACAAAAAACGTATCATCACTCGATCCCATATATATCCATCTCTACATTGAAAAAGGAAGTATAAATCGAATTGGCGCGATTCTACGAGCGTTCTGCACGAAAGGTTTCTTCGGTTATAGAAAGCACGTGCCTGCTTCAAGAATTTGTGCATGTTGCTCTCCGTCGAGAAAGAGGCCTCTGCTGCCTTGGCTCTCCTTCTCCGACACACTCTCCGCGTTTCCACACTTGTCGTATATAATGCATTATATATCGGGAGGTAAAATATCGAGCGATCGTTTCTCGCGAACCATTACTATTGTCTCGAAACTTTGTAGCCATAGTTAAAGGCAGAGACACACAAAAGTTCGACGTGAAAACTGAATAAATCAGTAAAAAGTAAAAATGCTTGAAAAAAGTCTTGAAAAAATTATTTTCCACTCACCAGGCGTCTTTTGGGTTTGATGAGCGGTCTGTTTTGTCCATTCATTTTGTAATAAAGTCCACAGGCGTTGCAGAGATAATGTCCGGTACCGTCTCGTCGCCAAAGGGGTGTCGACGTTGCACCGCAATTAACGCACTCGCGACCCTCTGAGAAAGTCGATTTCCGCCAAAAACAGGTATAATAATAAATTAATGTTGTTCCCTCTAATCCGGATGACGTTTAATCCGATTCGTTCGTTCCGACAAAATAGAAGAAATTTTCATTTCACCAATATAATACGAATTTCATTTCTCCGCTGCCGATTATTTCCAGAAATTTCCAAAGCCAATACATTTTCGTTTATTTAGTCGAAGCGAAGGAAACGAAAAGAGGCGAGAAGTTTTTTTTCGGGAAAATGATGAAGTTTTGACCAAAATTATAATCGCATTTTCCTTTTCGGTCAAATGAGAAATTAATTGGATTTTTCACATCATCACATTGCCGAACAAATATCTCGCTATTATTTCTATTATAAACAACAAATTTTCGTGTATCTTTATAAATATATTTTTATATATTTATATATGAGACACGTACAACTCGCATGCATTGCCGACATACCAATAAGCGATTACCAGAGCAAAAGCAGAATATTCGTTAGTCTCAGGATTTTTTTTTTTTTTACTATCAATTTATTATTTGTATCGTTTGGTTGGACGGGTTAAGGGGACCAAGAGAAAGAAAGAAAGAGAGAGAGAGAGAGAGAGAGAGAGAGAGAGAGAGAGAGAGAGAGAGAGAGAGAGGCGGCAAAAGACTGAAAGCCTCGCGCAACGGTGGATTTGGGTTCGGATAATTTGGTGGAGGGTTGACCGGAAGTATTAACTCACATCGATATAATAATTCAACAAGGACGTTGTAATTTTGCACTGCAACAATTTCCAAGGGAATTGTTTATCCTACAGTGTGTTATAGAAAAGTATCGAAAATCGTGTTACAGGAAACTATATTCTCGAATGATTTTAATTAAGGAATCGAAGTAATAACTTTCATTAAAATTTATCAAAATTTCGTATCGAGTGATTTTTGTGTGTGTGTGTGTGTTTATATGCATTTTTTGTTCGCCAAACCGTAAAGCTGCAAGTCCTCGTTGGACTTGTCCCGTGATCCATTTCCACGTTGACATTAAGCCCCACATCCCGAATCTCGAGATTTTTTCTCGTTCAAGCTCCGTGTTGTTTAATCGCATTTCATCTCATTTATCTCCGATCTAGCAGCTCGCGTTTCGTAAAGCTCGTTCCACACCTCAATATAATATTATGTATATATCGATATATATGTGTATGTATCGAGAATTCCTAATTGACATCGTAGTCGTTCGTAAAGTGGACGAGTCTAATCGAGAGTACGAAGAGTTCCCCCAATCGCAGGCGATCGAGAAAAAGGCCCGCGAGAGAAAGGGAGGATTTAATTTGATTTGGGATTTCCCCGCGAGTGGAGATACGAGGGTGATAAGGCGCGATAATGAGACCAAGATTTTTCCGAATCTTTCACAGCGGAGAAGAATGAAAAAAATTATTGTCACGAAAAATCAGAAAAAGTGTTTCCTCGTCTCTTTTTTTCTCCGTAAACATAAATGAAAAAGAAAACGCTACATCCTGACGATTGGGCAGAGAGAAAAAAAAAGCCAACGCGGTTATAAAATTGAATTGCGTAGTAAAAAAAACGTAAAGATGTGTAATTATAAGAAAAATCCTGAAATTTCGCAACGACCGACTGGCTGTTGAGAAATGCATAAATTAATTCGTTTCTCTGAGCCAATTTTTTATTCTACCAGGGTGCCTTTGTTTTTTCTTCCATTTAACTGATTTTTTTTTTTCATGATATTTTTATTTCCCTCTTTGTCGTTTTTTTTTTTCATGATTATTTTCATCGTGCGAGAAAAAGCGATAAATTAGGAGTCACGCATCGTGGGAAGCGCGAGGCAATTATATTATTTCGCAATCGAGCGGGTGCTCGTAGATTTACGAGAGTGTGTAAATACGTATATAGATATACGTAAGTTTATGTGTACATGATGGAATTTAAAAAAACGAGTTAAGCCAACAACAAAAATTATTTACACCCAACGGTCGATCTCTTCGCGAGACTTGAAGAGAGACACGAGGAACTGAGAATTCTTTCGATCCTCTGCGAATATTGAAACGAACCCACGGAATACAATTAACAAAAAAAAAAAGAAAAAATCCCCCCTCCTCTCTGCCACCCCGAGCGTGGATTATTTTTTCTCCCGTTCCTTATCTCAGAGTACACGGCGCGTTGTTTAAACTTTTTTTCCTCAATGTCGTATTATCGCAAGAAAATTGAAATAGCGTATTTAATTAGTTTTCTGACGAGCGCAATCGAGTAATTTTCGTAGTGTTTCTGTTTTCTCGCTAATAGAGGAGAAAAAAATAGTCACGACGCGCATTGGGAATGAATTTGTTTGCATTTATAGTTTGTTCTGTTGTTTTCTTCAATTGTATGCACAGCGCAACGGGGAGCTTCGAATATTGTAGGAAATTCATCGCCGCCGAAAATGCGACGAAAATTTGAAAATAATTTAAAAAAAAAAAAAAACAGAGACCACACAGATGGAACGCTGTCGCTGATTGTACTGCACGTGTGTTGCTTGTGAAAAAATTTTAGCCACACCACATCGAAACAAAAATTGAGAAAGAAAAAAAAATTGAAAAAAAACGTGCTCTCGTGTAGTTTTTTTCGATTATGAGATGTGTGAATGTTTGACTTTTCGTTTTTTTTTTTTTTTTTTTTTTTTTTTTTTTTTTTTTTTTTTTTTTTTTTTTTTTTTTTTTTTTTTTTTTTTTTTTTTTTTTTTTTTAAAAAATTTTTTTTTTTTT
>JAPYYS010000700.1:0-68587 GCA_030522525.1 Campopleginae sp. 14b | reverse complement strand
GGGTCAAATTAAACAAAAGAAATAAATAAAAAAATAAAAGTTCAAATTAGAAAATGATATAAAAAAAAAAGACGATTTTTTGTGTTTTTTTTTTTTTTTTTCCAAGTTCGAAATATTTTTTCGAAATTTTATTATTTTTATTGTTTTTCCGGGAGAAATGGGGATGAAAATACCGAAAGTGTGGACGTAAATCCAAAACCAGAAGCCCGCGGATACGAGGAGCAAAGTGTACGCGAGAACGCTTTTCCATTCGCCGGTCGGGGCGTCCATTTCCGCAAAAGTCGAGCAGAAACTCGATCGGTAGAGACACTTTTTTTCTTCAATCGACAATCTCCGCCAATCGCCTCGTTCCTTCTCGCGCAGTGCCTAAAGGAATCATACCGACGAGTCTCAAGCAAGAGCGAGGGAGAGAGAGAGAGAGCAGGACGCGCACGATGGCGATCGAATTTTGAGGTTATGAATCGATCGCAGCGGCTGCGCTCGTACTTTCAAACGAGAAACGTTTCGATATTGTACAAAGGATCGGAAAAAGTTTCGGGCCACCCAGAAAAATGGCCTCAAACGTTTTTATTTCGATCGGACACGCGCTTCGCATACATTTGACCTTGAAAACTCTCGGCCGTCTCCCTAGCTCGCACGAGCAACGCGCAGCCACTAAACGACGCGAAGCTCAAGTTGGCGTCGTCGAAAAAAAAACAAATATTCTTCGTTTTAAATGAAAATTTGGGAAAAAATTTGATCAACGGACCAATATGTCCGCGGTATTTTCTCGGAATCTTATGGCCGGAAAAGGCCAACATTGGTGATCCAAATACATCAACCGGCCGTTTACTCCGTGGCCGACGACTTCGCGGTTTCCACAACCTCGCCGGTTCATAATACTCGCGACTCTCGGCTTGTCCAACGCGAACGAAACTTTGAGTAAACTCGAGACTTTCGCGCGACTGAATCGACTCAGCATTTTAAATACGAAGAGCCTTAACGGTATCGATGGTTTTTCGTAACTTTTTCCCAAGTCTTTCTCTCGAGAGGTTAATTTTTATTTTCGAAACGAATTTTTGCTCATTCGACGCGAAGTTATGCTCAATCGTGTTTTGGGCGACTTAACCTAAAAATCCCGATCTCTCACTGTCGATGGCGTCGACGCTCGCACAAAATCGACCGAGCCGCGATCGGTCGCGAATTTTTTTTCCGGTCTGAAAATTTTTCTAAATTCACCAAAAAAATTGACATTTTCGATTTACTTTCGACGATAATTCGAAAAATTCTCTCAAATTTCGGAAAAAAATGACAAGTTGTCACAGAAACGATAAAAAATGGAAAATTCGATGAAAAAAAATAGAATTCGAAATTTTCGGTCAATTTTGATTCTGCGAAATGGAAAAATTTCCATTTTCCAAATTTTCGTCTCCACTCGTGATTTCTTGGGTCGGAAAAATAGATCGAACGTTTAGGTCGACGTAGCAATTTATAAATTTATAAATAGACAATATTTTCGAAAATTCGATGAATTTGAGATCCACGCAAAATTCTCGTGAAAAAAAATCATCACGCGAAGATAAAAATTGGTGAGGCGTTATCAAGGATTGATTAGACGTTTCGACAGTCACGCGATTTCGGAGAAAAAAGAGACGGCATTGATTATTGACACTCGTTCGAAATTTGCCAAAAAATAATGCAAAAATTTCCAGAATAAAAAAAAAACAAAAATGGCGAATAATTTTTTTGGATTATTTTTGATTCCCAGCTGATTTCCTTCTGTGTAGTTCTTCTGTGAAATGGAGCAAGGCACAGTCATATGAATTGCGCTCCAACAGGTGCCGGGTATCAACTCCACCAGAGCACCTGATGAAGTACAATCAACATGCAGCCTCCAGGGCTCAGCGAGCCTCGAAAAGCTGAAAAACACTTTTTTTCGATTTTTTAAATTATTTTTCGATTTTTTCAAAAAAATTTCGGTTTTTTTCGATTTTTACAAAAAAAATCGGTTTTTTCCGGATTTTTCAAAAAAAATCCGAATTTTTGACGATTTTTTTGGTTTTTCGGGTCGACGATTGGTCGAAAATGGCCAAACCGCAGCGCGCGCTACTTCAGGTACCTGACTGAAAAATTCACAGCCGGAAGTACCTGAGTAGCACGCGTTGAGATGAGGATGGAAAAAGCGGTTGAGTTGCATCGGCTACTTCCGGTGACTGGATGATCCTCGAGTGCTGCCACCTGTGCAGAGTTAAAAACCAAAATTTCGTATCTCGAAACTCACCACTCGACCAATAAATCCGCGAATAAGTAATTCCGTTGGATTTTTCGTCGATTTTCACGATCGACTGAGCGGCCGAACCGGAAAGCGAGCGGTCCGCCGAGTTCGAACGTTTCACTGACCTTCAACATCGTACAAAGTCGAAATTTTACGAGGCAGAACCAAAAAAAGCATCGGGTAACGCCCCTGGAAAGTTATCGCGATAAAAACGTGTGCAAGAGACGCGGCGATGGACCAAGGAGACCGGGGACACATATTTAAGGAGCACCAAGGTCTCTCGAGCCCCGAAACACCGAAAAAAAAACCCGATACTCGGTCTAGCGAGACCTTCGGACACTTTTTTCTTGATTTTTCAATTTTTTCCAATTTTTCGCGATTTTTTGATGCAGAAATAAATATTTTTCACACTTGGGGGCTGAAAATTGAGGATTCGTGAATAGCACTCACTGCTCGAGTCAAATTGGCCAACATTTTTTGCTCGTTTCGTAGGAGCACGTGAAATTTCGTAACTCGAGACGATTCCGCGAAAAAATGATTGGAAAGACGATTCACGTTGAGATTTTCCGAAGACACAATAGAAAACTTGGCACTGCAAATCTCTGATTAGTCATGCAACTCTGTAGCCACTTTAGCTACGTTTTCATTCATGGGAATGGTTCGCCGAGCGAGCGACGAGCGTGTAACGGCGATGACCGGTGGGCGTGTATGAAATCCTTTCGAGATTAGGGATCACGAGATAACGAGTGTTCACAGTATCGCGACTTGATCGATATCACAGTCCTTAATTCTTGAATAGAAAAAAAAATGGAAACACGAAAGTTGGGCACGTCAAAAGGGAAAAACGTGGAGTCACGTTTTCGGAGCACACGGGGATCGAAACGAAACCAGTGGAAAAGTGTTTTTGGCTGAAGTCGAAAAGCACAAAAAAAAATTTATTCAAAGAAATTCGCGAACGAAATCACTGCATTTTTTCGCTCGATGTTTTTTTTTTCACGATATTTTTTCCGAACGAAAATAGAGGAAAAAAAAGCGAATAAAAGTTGCTAAAGAATCGCGACAACTTTTCGCAATGGACTTGAATTTCGCGAGATATAACGAGAGACTCGATCGCTCGAGACGAGCAAAGTGACTACTGGAGATCCGCACCGGCCGCGAGGGGCCGTGAAACTGACAATGAGCCGAGACGAGGAGCCGAAACTCTCTCAGCGCTCCGTCTCTCTCCCTCTGCCGGTGAGCCGCGCAACTGCCCCCACGGTTTTCGTCGCTCAACGCCTCTCGCTCGCTCTCGGCGCGTCCCTTGCCTTCGTTATCCTTTCTCCCTCTCTCCACAGTAGCCTGTGGCTCATTCGCCAACTTCTCGCTCTGCTCGAAGAAATTCGAGAGGGAGAAAGGTCGGTAGGCGCACGAGCTCCCCGACTGAGAGAGCGAGCGAGCGAGACAGCGAGAGCCGAATGGAGGAAAGACAAAGAGAGAAAGAGGGAGACAAAGGGTGCGCAGATGTTTGTACGTTTTGTCGCTAAGTGGAGACCGTTTCGCGCAGGTAGTTGTCCGTTTCGCCGGTACTCAGCGCTCATCTTATTCGGCTAAGTGCGATAAATACTTTCCCCAAATTCCCAATTTACTTTATTCCAAAAAAAAATCCAATTTATCCCCGAAATTCGGTTGAAATTCGTCGGTGAACTCTCCGCGAGAAGATTGCCAGTTGCGAGGCTTAAATAATTTGCATTTCAAATCCGAACCGTTCGCTCTAATCTTCGCCACGGAGTTAAACGGCAAAATTATGAACTAAAAAGTGTAGCACGAGGCGGTGTCCCATAATTTCAAGTTTTAAATCCCGATCGAACTTGCTGTCACTTTTTCTCGCCAATTTTCTTTGTTTCATCGAAATAAATGGAACGTCGGAAAGAAGTGAGCTTACGTTTGAAAATTCTTCGTAATACATCGCAATTTTGTATTTCAATGAGGAAAATAAACAAAAAATGAATAAAAAAACAGAAAATAACGGTTGACGATTCGTTGAGACGAAAAGCCTCGAGGATTCCAATTCCCTCATTCTGTTTTCTTTTCCCCCGAAGGAAAAGGAAGATTAAGAGGATAAACGTGAAAGAGATTGCGCGGAGGGAGCGTAGAGGGCGGGAGGGAAAGCAAAAAGATAGAAATGTGTGCATAAAGCTCTCGAAAGTCTCTCAAGGTTTTGCTAATGGAAGAGATCGCGGTTGGTTCCCCCATGACTGGTGAGGAAGGTCGATCCCTCTTTCTCCATCTCTCTCTTTTCGGGACGATCTTGACCGCGACCTTCCTTCCTCCCTCGTCGTCAATAATTTCGCCTCAAGTCTAAGGGAGCGACGTCTCTGCGGTCCAGACATTAACCCCCTCCCCCGTACCCACCATTATGGTCTAGTTCAGACGAGACACAAAATTGCGAACCTTCTTAGTCATAAAAATCTCATTTCAATAATTACCACATTTTTTCCACTCCCCCAATTTCCATCATTCGTTAATAATTTTTAATAATTATTAAATAAATGTTAAAGAATTAATTATCAACTATCGATGAAATAATTTTTATCGTCAACAAATATTCATAAATAATCAATAATTATTTGAAAACACTAAATAATTGATAATTAATTATTCAAATTTCGGCGAAAATATGGAACAAATATGGCGGATAATGAATAACATCGAACAGTTGATAATTATTTAATAAAATTATTAATAATAATGAATTAATAATATATAAGAATTTATTTTTTCTTTATTTTCTTTAATAAATTATTCATAATTTATTATTATTATTATTTAAATAAAGAATTATTATTTAAATTATTGTTCGAATTTCGAGAATAAAAATGGAGGCAAAGTGACGACTACGTGGATTTCCAAAAATGTGTTGTATGAATAATCCCGAGCACCGACAAAGTGAGTCATCGTTTAGATTTCGTTTATTATTATTATTTTTTTTCATTTTTTTTCTACGAGTCGTGAATTTGATCGAGCTGCGGAGATAGAGAGGCGCGAGTCTGAGTACGCCCGTCATCAGCTGGTTGATATTTATGCAGCATATTTCTCGAGGACGCGTCGATAACCGAATTTCGATTAACCGGAAAAAAAAATGGCCGATCAACGCAAAAAAGACGCAAATTTGCGAAAGAAAAAAAATCTCAGCTTAACCTCAAAAAACTTTGCTATCCCGTGACCAAATGTCAATCCTAACCCCCGAAAACTTCGACGAGGAATAAATTTATCACTCCACACGATTGCTCGACGATTATGCAATCGTCCTCCCCCCCCCCCTCCCCCCGCAGCCCCGCCTCCTTCTCCTCCGCCCCACACACACACGCCACCCACCAGACATAACCATGCACGAAAGTTTTCGATCAGGAGGATGGGGCGTATGAAAACAGCGAGTTACGTTTCCAGTCGCGAACTCCGAGGGATATCAATTTAAATAACACTAATGCGAGTGGGTCACGTGTTGGATAGAAAAAATGACGTGACGCCAGAAAAAGAATCCGCGAGAACGGATTTTCTCGATAATTTTGACGATATTTTGACCGACGCGTCGATTCTCACTGGGATTCACAATAATCCAAAAGATTTGTCCGTCCAGAACGAAAAATAAAGAACGACCTTGAAGAATTTAAGCGCCGGAGCTTGGCAGTTCGTGGAACTCGATAGACCAACCCGAATTGGAGGTTATGTTGCTTTTTTCTTTCGATTCGTCCACGCACGCGTGACGAACGATCGAATCGTCCAACTAAGAAATAAATCCAAAGCATCTCGAGCGAAATTTCTAACAAACTCGAGTCTGACATTTCTCAAACACGCTCCGCGGTACAAAATTCTCGGTCGAGAACGCTCTTTGTTTATTTTACTCGATGTTCTCGTGGCTGTGTGCGTGCCACTCGTAAATATATTTACCGAGCCTCGAGGTTGAGGCCTAGACAATGAAAGATCGCGCTCAAACACGTATTATTGTTTCCGAAGACTCGGCAAACTCAAGTCCGACCGGAAAAATCGTTATTCGAAAATTAACCTCGAAATTACGGGATTGATGTTGCGAATCGAAAACTTTTCGGTTCTTGGCGAAAAAGTATTTTTTTTTATTTTTATTGTAGCCCTCGGCGTTCAAACGAAATAACGCGCGAAAAAATAGTCGGGAATATTTTTTTGACTTTATTTCCGCGAGACATGGCGCGACCTTGAGCAAAGACATTGAGAGTAGCGACAAGAGTGCCAGGGACACTTCGCGGAAACGCTCGCACAGTAGCCCGCGTTTCCACGTAGGACGAGCGCTTCGCGGCGACGAATCGACCGCGACAACTCGAAACTAAAATCTCTCGCGATTTATCGAGCACGAAATTCGTTTGTCCAAATTTTTCCATTTGTTCTGTTCACAAATAACTTCGACAATTCGAAAACATCGAACTCGCGGGCGCCATTTGCATTTTTATTCACGGACCAATTACGAGGCCGCGAATTTTCGAAAAAATACTATTGAGGGGCAACGCCAACGCGTAAATTCGAAATCGAGCGATTTCTCGCGACAATTTTCGTCTCGAAGGCCAAGTAAGAGGACGAAATAATATTTCACGATGTCATTCGCCATCTGACGGTTTTTTGTCCGAAGTAATAAATTTTGTTGCGAGAAAAAGGCGTTGAAAGTTTCGCATCGCGTTGAATGACCTTGAGCGAATAAAAAATCGGATTTTTCACGTTTCCTCAATTTTTTACGAGCAATTCGCTGCCCCAGGAGCACGAAACTGCGCTTGGCTTCGGTCGAATATTCTTCTTGGCAGTTCGGAGTCAGCGTACCCGCTCAAGATTCATAGAGATTTGGCAAGAAACCAAAGGATGTTGGAGAAATGCTTTTCTCTCCGATCTCTCTCTTTCCGTCTCGGACTGTTTTCTCATATTTTTTCTATTTTTAGCCAAATTTTGCCGCAGTGCAGTTTGCGGGATGCAGTTAACGCGAATAGTTTGTTTCTTCGCTTGGCTCAGTGGCTAGACGCGAAACTATCGAGAGAGGGAGAGCGAGAAAGACGAAAAGTGCGAAAGAGATAAAAGAATCGATGCGGGTGTAACGAAACCGTTGAGAATCGTCGATTCGTAAAAAAAAAAGATGGCGGAGGAGCCAAAAATCTCGAAAGAATATTTGCAAAGTAGCCAACGAGTGTCGAATGACTAGAAAACGATATTTCTTCGGCCTCGACCGCATTGCAGTGTCGAGTGTCTGTGGAAACAGGAAAGAGGTTATGTCCGTTTGTTAGTCGGCCATTTTGCTTTGTTCCGCGATCGCAGCGCCTCGCGCCCGGCTCGTAATTCCGAACGATTCGAAAAGTGTGTTAATGTCAAATGAAAAGTGACAAAACGGGGAGATTGGAGCTCAAAAGGATAAGCCGAGGTCACACACGCACGCGAGACGCACGGACGCCATTTTTGTCAAACCGATACGAAGTGCGTGTGATGCTCGCGACGAGACATCGGCGCCATCGTGCCAGCCACAAGCACGAGCGCGGCATATCGAGGAGCTCGAATTGCAAACGCCAAAATTTATAAAAATAAATATAAACAAATTATAAAAATAAAATTAATTAAGTTGAAAATGAAATCTATAAAAATTATAAATTTATATATATTATTTACATTTATAATTTTACTCAATTTTTATAAAATATAAATCATGATTATAAATAAATTAAAAATAAATAATGAATTAAAAATAAATAAATTTATAAATTTATAAATGTGGGTATTGGAGGGCATAGAAAAAAGAGACGTTACGCTCGAGCACGCAAAACAGATATATACATATATTTACGTTTAATCTCAATATCTCTTAGTGTGTGTCTCTCTCTCGTTCCGTTTCGTGACGACGATTGTTCTTCGATCTGGTCGGCACGAATCTCAAGGACGTCCGCATAAATGCGAAAACCGGCTTGCTCGTGAGTGTAAAAAATAAAAATAAATACGCGAACGAGGGAGAGAGAGTGAAAAATAATAGAATTCCGTTGTCCGGCTGTCCCGCGATCCTCCCGAAAGTTTCCATCCCATTTTCTCCGCCATTTTCCTTGCAATCCCCGGCGCGCAAAATGGCGGCGAACAAAGAAACGAAACCGCGGAAAAGGGCGGGAAATTTGAAACGAAGAGAACACGCGGGTCTAGCCAAATTTCAATTGGCCCATTTTTCGTCGTTTAACCGACCAGACCCGCGCCGCCTCGTACAGAATCAACATCATGTGACACACACGTAAATTTACTCCTCACACACACACGCGGGGGCGTTTTTAAATTCGCAAACTCCGAACGAGAGTGAAGGAGACTCTGCTCAACAGGAATTTGGCCACATTGCGAGAGCTTCCGTCTGAGCGAGTTTTGACTCGCACAAATTCGCCCCCCCCCCCTCCCCTTTCCCCCTTCCCGACCGCCTCTTTGTATAACCTAAACGCACACCTTCTTCCTCTTCGTGCTACTCATTTTATACGCGAATTTTCTGTCCTTCCTAAGAAATATACTCACGAGGTATTTGCTCGAACGAGGTCAACTCTATGTATAAATATATCTCTATGTACTTATTTATATACACTTATGTATACATGGAAGTAACGATAAGAGTCGAGCTTTTGGATAAGTCGACAAAAGAAAAATGGCGGACGATTATTTCGACCAAATACTCGTCCGTTTTTAAAATATTTCAATAATTCATTAATCTTCGATCTTTTTTCATCGAATCATCGTTTTTTTTTGAGGTTATATGAGAAATCTTCAGTTTTTGTTCGATCCGCAATAATTTTTCACTCAAATTTCATAAGGTTGGGCAATTCTTGTTCGAGGATTTTCCGGAGGAAAATGGCGGGAAATTCTGTTATTTAAATTATTGACCGCTACAACGAAGGATTTCGGAAAAAAACGAGAAAAAATTGCGAAATAAAACAGAAAATGGCGGCGGGAATGATTTATCGAAAAAAATCTGGTGATGAGCGGTTTTCCTCGAGGCCGCTGGATACAGAAACGTAAAAATAAGTAGACAGTTATTCCGAGAGAATTGACGACGAAGAAGAGTGAGAAAATAATCGTAGCCTCATTACGTTCGTTGGCGATTGACTAGCAAGTCGAGATAGGTGTCCAAGTTCGGAGTCTGACAGCGTGCAGAGTCGGACACACGGAAAGTCAATCGATCATTCCGGTCAACGTCGAGCCAGCAGCTACAGCAGCGAAACTTTCGAGCCAAGTTTTCGATTAAGCCGCCAGAGGCGCGCGGGGGACAAGGAAAATGGACAAAAGTCAACGAGATCGAAACACGCGCACATGATCGATCAATCCTTTCGCAACGGGCGACACAAATACAATTTTTCGAACGAAAAAAAATAATTTTATTTCCGATGACGCTGAAATTTTAAAATAAATCGAAAAAAAAAACAAAATGGCGGACAAAAATGCGATTTTTCGATCTTTTCTCCATTTTTAATGTTGACGTGAATAAAATTTGTTATTTTTATTATTGTGTCGATGTAATTGTCATTCTTACGATTTTCATTCTTTTTTCGCAAAAAAATGGCGTCTCCTACAATTTTTTCCATTTTTAATATTGACATGAATAAAATTTGGTATTTTTATTATTGTGTCGATGTAAATGTCATGTTCCGGATGGCTGGTGAGAGGGACTAATAAGAATATTAAATATTTAGCTTGACGTGCTTCTCGAAAGAGACAAAAGAAAATAAATGACGAAACGACGAGAAAGCTCGAGCGTGTTTGAGGCGTTTATCACGGTAAGTCGACACTTAGCGTACCAAAGTCTCGGATTCTCAAGCAAAACAAGTATCGAAATGACGAAAGTGAGCGCGCGAGCGATAATTCGCCAAAAATTTCTTGGCCAGTATTTCTGTCTCGGTACGAATAACGAGATTGTCAATTTTCGTCTCTTTGTTGTTCGTTCCATTGTTTCCCGGGTCACGTGACTTTGGGCAGGAACAAAAAGTCGACGAGAGCAGGTCAACGAAATGTTGACCTAATCACAACGAGTCTTCGATCGATCGAATCTGAATAAAAAATCTCGAAAAAACGACGTTCGTGACCTTTCCCTGGCCCCAAGGTCACGAAGTTGATAAAAAATAGTTTTTACGACAAAATCCGAGCGAGTCGACGTCGAAAAAAAACCCGCGCACCAATTTATTTTCATGGAAACTGAAAAAATTGTCTAAACAAAAAATTTCGATGTCAAAATCATGCGGAGTCGAAAAATTCGGTAGATTTGACGTTAGTGAGTCACCCTGTATACAGAAATAATACAAGGGACATGTGTATATGTCCATGGTGACATATAACATAGAGATAGAGAAAGAGGAGAATGTCGAGGCGTTGGAGGATGAGGCATCGGCAGTGAGGTGAGCCAGGCAGCGTGTGGGAGGCTAGAAAGGAGAAAGGAGGCGAGAAAGACGGAGCGAGGTGTATCAGACAGGGGCGGGGCACAGCGGGCGGCAGGGCGAGTGGTGGGGGCGCCTAGCAACAGACTCTCAGTGGAGTTGTCTCGGCGGCCGGTGCCTGCCGCTCTCTGTGGCTTCTGCACGCTCTTGTGCCTTTGCTGACGCACGGCCAGCAGCAAACGTGATTAAATAAAACTTGTGACGACTAAGACAACGGCGTTGTATGAGCAAAGGAGCGCGAATTAACCAAAAAGAGAGAGAGAATGCTTGACATGAACGAACGACCATAATCTATCGTCCCACAGTCTCGAGTGTGTACGCAAAATCCACCTCAATCTCGTTCGTTCGCCCGCTCCGAAAACCCCGAGGAGCGGGGCAAGCGAGAGAGAGAGAGAGAGAGAGATAGCGCGAGGTGCGCCGAGGCGCGACGCGCAGCGAGACACTCGCGGCCGTCGACCGGCGAGCAGCCAGCCGGCCGGCCGGCTCACGCCGCCGACACAGACCCCACACACATTCACCAACCTTCACCGGAGCATACTCTCTCGATAATTGTACCTGCCCGCCGCATATTCTCGGCCCACATGAGTAGTCACCACCGCGAATCAACTTGCCAACGCCTTAATGTTCGACATTAAATACGCGTCGTTGCTCCATCGATTCATCCATACAAGAAATCCTAATTTTACTAAATTTCCCTAAATAAATCTCTTTCTTCAATCCCGACCCGATTGATTTTTCCTTTTCGATCCAAAATTTCCCAGAATCCATCGATCTTTCGTCGACAAATTTATTTTCCATCGAAATTCGCCGATTTTTTCGCTACGAGCCCCGAAACGATATGTCCAATTTTCGCAAAAGAAGAAAAAAACGTTAGTTGAGATTTATTCCGCCAGGTGGCGTGGCGAGGGCAATTATCGTGGCGTTTATGACAAATGGACTTGGCGAACACGCGATGGGATTGGTTAATGTTGATGATCACGTGACTAAACAGAAAACGACATTCGGAGCGAAACTTCGAGGAAAAAAAATGGTTTTCGATCGAAATCCTCTCGATGTGATTTTCTTGTAAATCGCGATTTCGATCTTTTCGTGGAATTCGTGGAGAAAATTTTTTTTAAATGGCAAAAAAAAAATAACAAATGGATTCCTGCTGTTTGATTGGAGAAAAAACTGTCTCGACGGCGATATTCCTGAATTGATCGTGCGGCAGACTCGTCTGCACTGTGCAACGCATATATATACATAAATTAGTAGAAAACGATGGGGCATCATCTCGAATCCAATATCAATGTGTGTGTGTGCGTGTATCGCCGCGATGCCAAAGAGAGAGAGAGAGAGAGAGAGAGAGAGAGAGAGAGCAACGAAAAGGCATCGCCGGGGTTGTTAAGCCAACCGACCCAGCTCGAGGTCGAATCACAGGAGGAGTGGCTTGGTAACAGCCGAGACTATCATCCTTGGCTCGCGACCGCCGCCGGACACCCCTCTCCCCTCTCTTTCGCCCAGGACCCGAGTGCTTTCGTTTTCTCGTCTTTTTTTACGTTGATTATCCGGCTCTACGAGCGTCATAGGAATTCCATGAAATTCCACGAAACCTATGCACCAGGTAGTCCAACATTTTTTACGAGACTGAGCGATGAAAAAATTCTGAAGGTCAAAATCGAACGATTTTTCGTGCAATTTTGATCGACAATCAAATCAGATTCTTTTTTTTGAGGTTATGGGAAGTTTCCGTACGAAAGATAAACTTTCCGAGCTTTTTTGTGAGTGGAGCATCGAGGATTGAGGTTAGGTCGAATCTTGTGAACATTCTCGTTCGTCCCTGAGTTTCCCGAACAGGAAAGTCGACGCAGATTCTTGTAAATAATGTATTCATGTTCGTGGCGTGTCGTTGAACTGACACGACAACGTTTTTTCCAATTCGCCACTCGATAAAACGCTCGGGAATGATGAAACTAATTGGAATCTTGTTCAACGGAATTCGCACTCGATCTCGTCCGTCGCTTGACGATCTCGCGTGATCGAATTTCGTTGAAAATGAAAAAAAACTTGGAAACATCGTTTTTTCCATGGAAATTGCGAGATTTTCGCAGAAACTTGTATCTCTTCGGAGAAAAACGAGCAGTCGTGAATAATCGATCGAAAAGAAGCTCGTACATGGCGAAGATCGATACTTTTGAGTGTTCACCAGGAACTTGACGTGTTTCTACGGAATCGACGGAGATGATGACGCGCAGGGGCCCGCAGGGAGGGGCGGAAAAAAAACAGACCGTCAGAATGAAAAGAGGCGCGCGGGGAGCGAGGGGAGGGAGAAAAAACACGAAGGAAGCGGCGCGCAGACACGAGAGATGACGGGGGCGTTTTCCTCCGCGTTATATACCGTGTCCAAGAAGAAGGGGCACGCACGCGAGAACATTGCTCCTCTCTCTCACTCTCCGAGACTCGAGACTGAGTGCAGCGATGCAGGTCGATGATACCGGACGACCGGAAGCATTGAGATTAAATGAACAGCAACGAAATTAGTCTAATAATAATAAAAGTAACAATTGCTTCTCCTAATAAGTGTCATTATTACCATTTCCATTAAAATTACAATTACCAATAATTACCATCTTTTATTACTCTTTTTATCGCCATTTTTATTCCTGTGTGAATCGCAGCTTCAAGTTCGGTGCCAGCTCCCATTATTTTCATTACGGATCTCCTTTTTTTTCGGACTCGGCCGCAATTTCCGAAAAACATGCCATTTCGCTATTTTTAACAAAATGAGCTCAGGCTTTTGAGAAAATTTTGGGTTTTTTTTTTTTTGGTTATGAAAATCGAAGAGAGGAAACCACGGAAAATTCTCAAAAATGCGCGGAAATTTTATTGAGGCCAAAATTTGACTTTGCGGATTTTTTGAAAATTGGTCAGAATTTCTCGAAATTGGTATTTTTTTGAATTTGTTCTTTTTTTTCGTTTGTTCGGGTTTTCGGAATGATTTCCTAACCACACCCTCGAACAAGCGGCGCTATCGAGTTTACGGCCGATCGGACAAGAACGAGCAAGTGGGAAGCACGGTTTTCGTAACAACAGAATAAAATTATCTAGTTTTTTTTTTTTTAATTACACGGTTCGGGTTTTTTTTCGATTTTCTGGTCACGTGCTCGGCTCCATCTCGAGCACGTGGTCGCGGAGACAAAAATATTGCGTATCATTTCCTGTCACACGAAAAAAAAAGTTTCCTCATGATTTTTCGCAAGGAAAATAAAATTAAAAAGGAAAAAATTGAATTCCGTAAACCTCACGTTTGTTTATAACGTTCGATCGACGTACCACATGTTCTGACTCATTTCGAGATCGATTTTTCGATTCGCATGTGCCCAAAGAGCCTTAAACATGTGTTCGAACTCGTGAACGATAATTATCCAAAAAAACAACCGTCGAAAACGTTTTTTTCCCCAAACGTTTATTTTTATTTTTCGAAAATTTCGATCGAAAACAAAAAAGTTTGCAATTCATGTTTATTTTTTCGCGAATACTCACCAGAGAGAAAAAGATGGAAAATCCGGCGATCCACGATGCAGACGCAACTTTTTCCTTCCCCTCCCCTTCGTACTAATTAATGAAGCCCTCCCCCCCCCTCCCCCCCCTGCCGCTCCTCTGCTCCCCTCACGCTGACGACTCCCCAGCAAGGTTTCACCCTCTGACGGCACTTTGGGTAGACTTGACGTAGCCATCATTTTCGTACTGAGCAAACTCGATGAACCCCCCGAAACAGAGGTCAGATGAGGATATAGTAGAGTTGTGTAGTACTATGAGAGAGAGTGAGGTCAAGATCCGAGACCGTGAGACTGCGGTGAATTGCTGCGCCGGTTATTACGCTCTGACGCGGCGAAAACACTTTTTTCTTTTTTTTTTCTTCGTCTTTTCTTACTTCGCCATCTTTTCGAGCACTTTTTTCATTGATGAGTCGAGCGACTGAGCGCCGACGATCACTGCATGTGAGATTTTCATTATTTTCGTATTTTTAGACGGAAATTTTGAGGGTTAGGAAAAAAATGCGCAAAGAAATTTTTTTTGAATTATTTTCGTGATTTTTTTCGTCGCCCCGATCGATCGGGGCGATGAATCGATCGCCAAAGTCCAAGTTCACAATTTTTAAATCGCAATTTCATGTTCGATCGTGATATTTTTGGACTCGAGGACTTTCAAGGTCAAATGAATAAAGATTCGTTTTGTGGTGGCTGGTGGCACAAAGAAATGCTAGCGAATTAAGTCGAGCAGTAAAATTCTTTTATCCTCGTGTTGAATCGAGCGTAGTGCGAAATTGGACGAGCCAGGGAGGGGGGGAGGCAGTTGAAAAGCCGGTACGTCGTTCTAGCCAATTGTGTCACTTGTCGGACGTTTTGTTGCTCAGGGTGGACGGAGCCGTGTCGTGTTTTGGGACAGTTTTTGAAAAAAAGCGTTTTTGCGAAAAACTGCACTTTCCGTTCGGTCAACCGGGGAGGGATTTTAAAAAATCGAAAATTCGCGAAATCTCGTCGAAAAAAATGAAGTTTTCCGGGTACAATATCGAAATTAATTTTTTTCTTGAGCAAAAGACGTTGTGACGGTGTTTACGGACGTTGATATGGTCGGGAATTTTGTTGTTGTTTAGTTTCTGGTTTATTTAACGTCGTACGAGAGAATAAGCTTCTATCACGAACGGCCAGCGACGAACTGGCCGTTATCGGAAGCTCCGGAGAAGCTAAGAACTTGGCGAACGCGAAAGATCTTTCCTCCTTGGTCGTCTCAATAGCTCTGCCCTCTATGACGTCTCCGCGACAACTATCATCGGCTCTCGCGGATATTTTTCGTACTTTGGTTCGTGACGAGGAGGTTAGGTCTGTCGGCGAGTCACCCCCCTCCCCCGCGCGATTGTCCCCGCCCCCTCGCGGCCGCCGCGCAGCAGCTCTTTGTACATCGACCCGAACGTCGTTACGGACACGCCCGATTCCTTCCGATGTGGAATAACCGGCCACGGCCGAACTGCTCCGGAAACCCCCCACCCTTTTCCCTTAGTCGCTCCGTTGTGCGAGATTCGTATAACATATCACCCCCCCCCCTCTCCCCGCCGCACTCTTGTTTCGCGAATCGGCGAAGCGCGTCGCCGCGCGCGATCCTTTGTACTTTCCGGTAAGCCGCGTCGCGACGCCGGCCGGCTCTCTTAACTCACCAACGCCTACGCATACGTCCTCACGCACCGACACGAACCACAGCCGGTTCACGGCGGCTCGCCACCCAGTCAAATCAAGCTCCATCGATTTATATCGCATTTTCGATTCCACATCCGCTTTTTTTCCCATTCACATTTGCTTTATTGCCCTAATTACCCATTTTCCCATAACCGCTCATGAAAGATCGATCTCCCTCCACGATAACCCCAGTTTGCAGTTCGTTCACCACCCGACAGTGCGGTGAAGACTTGAAATTTGATTTTTCAATTATTTTTTCGCCCAAAAACCCGAAATTTCAGGTGAAAACAAATTTTTGGCGATAATTTTCAAGATTTCCGAGAAAACTCAAACACAACCTCCAAAATGACGTAATGGTCGATTTCGTATGGATAATTTTCAGTCTCAAGGTCAAAGTCGACGAGCCAGGGCGAAAAAAAATGCGAGAAACAGTTTTTTTAATAATTTATTTATTCGATCTCCAAAATGAAGTTAAATAATAAAAAATTACGAACATAACCTTGCCGGTGAAGTTTCCAAAGTTTTCCGAGCGCCGGTTTGCCCTCGGACGATTTTTTCAATGAATCCGTTGCCGCGAATCTCCGCAAGTTCATTTCAGATAAGGAACGAATGACATTCAATTAATTCGTCGTCGAATAATTCGCAAACATGTCGAGGGACCGGCTCGGGACGCGAAAAGTGAAAAGAAATGGCCGACCCTCATTACCCCGCGGGGACTGAATCGCGACACATATTCACGGACACGAAGGGAGCGACTGCTGTTTCATCAAGCGACAAAAAGGAGGCGAATGACCTTTTAGGCGTCTCTCGCGATGACCTTTTTGAGTCATTGTCCCGCGAGCTTTCTCCGCGTGGTCATATTTTCCCCTCCCATTTTTTTGTCTCCTCGGGAATTGCCAAGAATAAATAAAACCGTTTCGTCCATGGCGAAGCGATAAAAACATCTCGAAGGCGAAAAAACGAAACATTTAGCATTTCTTCGACCCATCGAGCGTACATACATTTCAGATCGCGTACCTCAACTTTCTTAGCCCATAAAAACTCCCGGCGATGTATGAGTCCGCGAAGAGATAAAGAGACAAGAATAGCCGCTCAGGCCAATGACAAGTGTCTCTGTGCGTGTGCGCGTCGTTTGAGACGGAGAAGGGGGATCGAGCGAGCGAGAGAGATTGATGGACGTGGACTCAGCGGGGGGTTGCGTCACGCGAGACAGGAAATAGCGCATATACATTTCGCACACACCGCAAACGTATGGATGTGCGAAAAGTTATCGAGTTGGTTGACGAAAAACGACGATTCTGAGTATTTGAATGAATAATAATAACAACAACAGTACGAATGTTTTTTTTTCGATGCTAAAACCACGGCTGATTTGTCATCGAGTTTTTTCTTCGAATTTTACGCCTCCCGAGCGCTCCACGCCGTTTTTTTGTCCTCCAACCGCTTGAGAGATGTTTCAAGGTCATTGGTCGCTTGCTCGGGAATTCGATAGTTCTGTGCCCTAAAACACAGCGTCCGCAAGTCAAGTCTCCCCAAAGAAAGGACGTCGTCATCAAATAAAATCACTTGCCCCGCGCCTGACGTCCCGCGCGCCTCTCGCGGCCGATTCGGCCACCGCCACGAGCCGCTATCTCACTCACGGACAAAGGATTCTTCGGCAGAAAGATTCGGTTTAATAAAAGACGGAAAAATACTTCTGCATGTGGCCAAATCCCCCCCCCCCCCTCCCGCGCCACGGAATGCGCACGGCCGATTATTCAGCTTCGTGCAAGCGCAACGTGTGCCGCAGCCATGCCGCAGCAGCGATGCCGCATACTACGCGATGCGGTGCACTCACTTTATTCGATTATCTCTATTCTTTTATTTTCCTCACCCCCGCATTTCTCCGTGAAAATAGACGCGGCGTTTCTCATTTTTTCCTTCGATACTTCAACCTCGTTCTCTAGCGACAAAAAAAAAAAAGCGACTAACGAAAGCAAACGCCGCAAAGAAAACGTTTTGTCAAGCTCGTGCGTACAGTTCGAGCAAAAAATTCTAATTAAGCGTCGAATTGGAAAAAAAAATCGAAGATTCGATCGTGTCATAACCTCAAAATCGGCCACTTTCGTTCCAAAATTACCACAGAAGCGGAAATCGCACGAACGACTAGGAAAAAAATGAAAATTTTGTCCATTTTTTCATTTTTCCAAACTCAGTCTCATTTTTTTTTGTTTTTAACAAGTTGATCGCGAGTTTCGGCAAAAAAATTCAATCCACAAGCGAAAGATCGAAGTGTCGGGTACGAAAATTGGTTTTTCGAGTTTTTGTTTATCGGAAAATTATAGAGCAATAATGATAAGCAGCGAAAAAGCTAAAAATAAATTAAAAAAAAGATTGCGGTGCGGAGCATGCATCGGCGCCGGAAAATTGCAATGCGGTATGTCACAACCTCGAGGATGCGACGTCCGGTTGGTCGGGTTTGCGGTTGGGTTGGTAATGTAGCCAAGCGTGGTCGTTTCGGGGCGTGGGTGAAAACTGACCTCGGCAGCTCGTCTCGTCTTGTGGTGTTCGCTCGCCTCCTGCCGCCCTTCTTCCCTCTTGCCCGCCCTTCGATCCGCCCCTCTCGATCTTTGCTCTTTCCACACACAGAGGCCGGTAGCGAGCGGCGGCGGCGGCTCTATACACCAAGAAAACCCTAAAACGCGAGCACCCTCCGCGACTCTCCGTCCCGTACTGTGTTGTCGGCACCATCAGCCGCGTAACCGCACCGGCCGACAGCGACGTCGTATTAGCGCGCAATGTTGTTCCCTTTACCTTCGACTCTTGCCGCGCCGCCCGGCGCGACACTCTCTCCCGCTCTCCCTCTTTTCTTTCTATATCTTTCTTTAAGGGCCTAAATACATCGAGACCTACGAAAAATCGGGTCAATTTTTCACACATCAAATTTATCGATTTCGACCATGTTTTTTCGCAACATAAATCGTCGACAATCCTGACGGAGCAGAACGTTATTTTTGCACGGGCATAACCTCAAATTTTGACTCCGATTTTCGAAAGATGATAAAAAAGAAAAAAATCGGCCAAAAACGATGTTTTTTTTGCAGAAACTTCCTCGCTCTCGTCTTTGTTTATTTTTTTAAGTAGAAAAAAAACATTTTTTTATTCTCGGTGCTGAGACATTTGGTAGCGAGAAGCCGGTTCCGCCGATTGGCGCTGTAGTGTGAATACGCAGTGCACATATCAATATATATTTATGTGCTTAGAGAGGGAGAGGGCTGCGGAGGGAGGAGAAGGAGAGGATCGGCCTCGGAGACTCATAGAGAGTCTCTGTTGGCAAGAATTGGCAGACGTTCTATAGAGAACGGTCTGTCTCGTTGCTCGGCAACGAACCCGCCGGTAGCTCTGCTGCCACCGGAGCAGCCAACATCGATGAGAAAGAGCCTGCTCCCATATCCGAGAAGCAGCAACGACGAGCCTCCGAGTGTGCAGACTCATCCGCGACCAAAACAAAAAACAAAATCTTGACCCTTCACCTTTTTTTTCTCTCTGCTGCTCCCAAAACTTTCCTCTTGCCTTGAGAAAACATTTTTCCTCTCAAATCTCTTCGGAGTCTCTTCGACTATTCGGAATATTTAATCTCATAAATATTTATTATTTATTTATAGAAACCGATGATTTCCGCTCGTTATTTTTTTTCATTTTTTGCTAAAAACATCGATTTTATTCCCGAAAATTGAATAAAAATACGAATAAATTTTTACCGACTGTAGGTAAGCAAATAAATCGAAAAAAATGTCTTACGATCGAAAAATAATACTTTTTTCGGCGATTCCTTATCCAAAAAGGAAAATGGTCGTCCCACGGTCGATTTTTCCGAAATAATTTCGAATTATTATCGAAAATGTTGGTTTCCCTTTAAAAATTCGGAAAGTGTCGGAAATTTGAGAGTTACGGGAATGACGAATGAAAATCGCAACCTGCTGTCAGACTTTTATTTAAGTCGTGGTGGTTCGTATCGGGTCACTTTCTTCACGATTTGTCTCTCGTGTCGTTTGTATACTCACGTATCTCCGATTCCAGGACAATACAACATTCCTTTGTTGGGAGAAGTGGCGATAGGATTGCAGCCAACGACGAGTCTCCCTCTCTCTCTCTCTCTTTCTCTATGTCTCACGGTGTATAACACGATGGCCTGTGATGTTCTTGAGCCTACTGACTCATTCCTGTGGTATACAGTGACTCAGGTCTCAAGATCGTCAGCGATTTCCTCTCTGGCCACTCTCTCTCTCTCTCTCTCTCTTTCCCTGCTGCTGGCTCGGCCACACATGAATTTTGGAATCCTCCAATCTCTCAATAAATTTTCCAAATTTTGTGAATTTGTCGATGACTAAAAATTCCAATAAAATGTCTCGGCCTCGAAAAAATTGATCGGAAGCGAAAAAAAATTTTTTAAAACTGCCAAAATATTTTCTCCAACCCCGAATTGCATTCAAAAATCAAATTTTCGAAAAATCTTCAACAAACCCGTCCAGAATTGCGGAAAAAAAATTCAAAACGGAAAACGGAATATTGAAAGCAAAAAAAATCCGAAAAAGGGCCAAAAAATGTTCCCCGACTCCCAACTGCATTAGAAAAATCAAATTCTCGAACATTTTTTAACAAATCCGCCGAAAAAATCGGAAAAAATTCGAAAAATGGAAAAAAAAAACGTTTGAAAGAGAAAGAAAGGGTTTAAGATTGGAAATCGTTCACCTGTATTTATTACTGAAGTTTATCAATTCATTAGCTCGGAGTGTGTCTACCTGAACTTATGCACGATTAAAATTCCCATAATTGGGTGAATTTTTCTTGTTGAATTTTTCCGTTTCCTCAATTTTTGATAATATGGAAAGAATTTAATAAAAATGCATAATTTTCCATAGAATTTCCTGAAAAAAAAACATAAAACATTTCTTTCATTTTTTTAAAATCATGTCTCGCGTTATTTTCGCGTCGAAAAAATTTCCCAAACACTCGCAAGACACCTTCGATTTTTCGTGTCCCATAATTTCTCCTTTTCATGGGGTTTTCATGGTTTTCAAGGTTTTATGGTGTTTTTATGGTTTTTTTTGTTTAATACACATGTACACATTGTCTCTCGTATTCCGCTATATTTATATAATACATCGACACAGTCTCTCTCGTTTATGTTCACAGTACACGGTCAATTACTTCTTTTTTCATTATTTATTTGTTTTTTCCCATTTTTGCTCCCTCGACGTTTTTTTTTTGCTGTCGACGATATTCCCTCGACGTTCCTGACGGAAAATATGTCACGAGCTTTCCAGCTCCGGACTCGTCGCTCTCTCTCTCGGCTTTTTTCTCCGTTCGGGCTCGAAATCTTCATCGACGGAATTCTTTTTCCCATTACCAACGCGACTCGGCAATCATTTGGATCTCGGCCGATTGTTCGGCAACTTTTGCCTCGGGGGAGGTCCCCGGGAGGGCGGGGAGTCTACGGGGACGTGGGGATGCAAGGGAATCGCCATATTATTGTTAAATTAAGGGGGAAAAAGTTTTACAATTGGATCTGGTAAAAAAAATTGAAAAAAATTGCAAAAAATTGAAAAAACCGCGATTGGAAAATCAGCTCGAAATGTTTGGTCTATAAAAATTGTATACAACTTTTGCCGTGTGCGAAAGATCGGTACAAAAGCGACCGGACGAAGGCTCGATCGTGAAAAAAAGTGATAATTTTTATTCTCCTCCTTTTTCTTCATTAAAATTAATAATTTCAATATTTCAAGAATGTGACCCCGGAATTGTTTGAGATTCAAGGTCAGCCGCAAGCTTCTCAAGGTCAAGTTCAGTTTTCATAATTTTTTTTCCCCCAAAAAATTCGTTTTTTACAAAAAAAAATGTTTTTTCCTCCTTGAACTTTGCAAATTCCGACTAGAGCGTTACCTAAACGTCAAGTAGGTATGACCCGGAAGTACAACAATAAAAATGGGTCTCGTCAATACGTCAGTTGATAAAAAAGGCGAAAAAAATGTCAAAAAAAAGAAAAAAAATGGATTTCCACGTCACAGGCAATGAGATCCGGACAATAAGGGGATGAGGAAGTTTTACAGATTTAAAAATTGTCGACTCGTCGTTAATTTTGAGGAAATTTGGATTTTTTTCATTTTTTGGAGCCGAAAAATGGAGAAAAAAGAAAAAAAACGGGGAAAGCGGATCGGCAATTATAAATTCCGAGTGGAACGAGCCTCGAGACACTTTTTTGTCGTTTACCGATTGCGTACGTTCGTCTCAACTTGTTGGAGCGATTTTTTCTCAGCGGAGATAATGGGAAGAAGCAAATTTTGCAGATTGTACGTTGTTGCTGGTTGCTCGGCTTTTTCTTGTCGTCGTAACTGCCCAATGGAGCCCCTCGCTCTCCGCAACATCTTCGCAGTTTTCTCAACCAACGTTTTTCCTTTATTCTTCATTGCAAATTAATGTCTCTCGTGTCAACGATACAATCTCGCGAAATTCCGCAAGGCGTGGCCCACCGCTTTGCCCGAGTCACTCCTGCAATTAATCACAATGTTGGAAAACAATCGTCCTGCCAAATTATCTCCCGGTTCCTCTCCTTGAATAAAAAAATTTGTCGAGTCTTTTTTTCTAAGAAAATCGCAATTCACCCGACAATTATCTTTTTTTTTTCTTAATTAATTGCAAATTTTTTGGAATTTTATGCAACGGAAGGTTGGATGACGCCGGAGTTTGCGAATTTTTGACAAAATTCTAATTTTTATGCCGAATTTTTCGAAAACTCTATGCACAATAATTGTTCTCTCCAAGATTTCCAACTGTGTTCTGAGTTTGGATGGTAAAGAAAATCGAACGTACCCCGTGACCGTTTGATGAAACTCGTGCAGCTGATCCGGGGTCGCTGTGGGTGATCCACCGACGTTTTGCGCCGGCATCGACTTGATGGCTTCTTCCAGCCACTGAGAAATCGACTGTTCCGAAAAAAGGACAAGAATTGAGAATTTTTCGAAATTATATCACGAAAGATCGTTTAAAATTCAAAAAAAAAAGATTTTTCACTAAAAAAAAACGATTTTTCGGTTTTTTTCGTATTTTTTTTAGTCACTCACCCTTCTGTCGAGTATCGCCAGTTCGAAGAGAACATCCGCGACTTCGCCGAGCATGAACGACGACAGCGAATACACGGAAGCGTGCAAAAGGCTCGTGACCAAAGTTTGTCCTTTTTCCTTGATAATCGCCTGGACCAGTTGCTTTCTCGTCTCGAAATCTGGTCGACTCTGAAACGCAAAAAATATCCAAAATTTCAGCATTTTCCCCATTGTTTTTCCTCGACGTCCAAAAAAAATGCGAAAAAGATAAATTTTTGTATAAAAAAAAACGCGATCAAGCTCATGGCAAAGAAAATGGAACGAACCTCATGCATTCGGCCACTGTGAATCAAGTCGAAGAAGAATTTCATCACCGACGAATTCGCGTCCCTGTGGTCAAGGCTCGAGGCCATGAGCGCGCAATCAACGATGCTTCCTAGAGCAGCCGAGTGGAGGAATGCGACCGGAGCTCTCTGGAGAAATCTGTAAAAAACGAATCCGAGCTTAAAGAAATTGATAAATAATAAAAATGATAAAAAATGGTCCATTAGCTTTTTTTTGGAAAATGGAAATAAGAATTTAGAATTTCTGAAAATTCGCCATTCAAGAAATCAAAAAAAAATAATTAAAAATCCTGATTTTTTAATATTTTAGAAATCAAAAACTGTAAATTTTGGAAATTATTGTTTAGCCTGGCTTTGGAAATTAGGACTTTTAGGAATTCTAGAAATTCTAGAAATCCAATTAAAAAACGAAACGAGAAATTTTAGAAAATAGAAATTAAAAGAACATTAAATGAAAAATTCAATTATTCGTTAACCTGGCTTTGGGAATTAGAAATTAAAAAAAAAAAAAGATATTTTGAAAATTGGAAATTTTTTTATAAATTGTTAATTAAATGGCAATGCCACAAAAATAATTGAATTTTAGGATTTCCTTAAATTGGTAAATGGTTTGTTAACCTGGCACACAATCGGAAGAGATCGTCGACGGTATCGGGATGATTTCTGAGGCCGCCTTCTTGCTGCAAAATGGTAAAGGTCGGCGGAATGAAAGCCTCGAGCATTCCGAGCAGGCCAGCCTCGCAATCAGGATCGCTCGCGTACTCGTCGACCAGAATCGATCCGAGATAGAGAAAACAGCTGTGGTAATGTCGGGAATAAAGTTGAACGATCTGTGGGAGAAAAAAAAACGTTGAAAATTGGATCCATCGTTAATTTTTTCCACCGGAAATGATTTTCATTGAATTTATTTGAATTACCTGCTTTACGAGGGACTCTAGAATGTGAGCGGATTGCCGGCCCGTACAGCGGACCGCGAACCTCAAACATCTGCAGCATCTTTCCATCAGTCGTGGATCTTCTTGATAAACGTCACAAACATTCGACAAAACTGGCCACATCTGTTGAAATTTTTAGTCAAAAATTTTGTAAAATTTTTTTTCCCATTTTCAATTGAAAAATAAAAAATATCGACCAAGATCGTGATCCTCGAGTCGAAATTTGGATGAGAATACAAAATTTCCTCGTTAATGAAAAAAAAAAAAAAACAATGGATAAAAAGCAAAAAAATTTATTTTCTATCACCAAAATCGTAATTTCCATCCAGCTTAATTCCCAAAATTTTGTAAAAATGGTCTTTTCTATGGGAATTTTGAATTTTGAGTTAAAACGTGACTCACTTCTGTAAGAACCATTTGGCAAGGATTCGGCTCGACCGCGCTGTCAACGGAAATGTTGGTGTGTCTAAAAATGGCAGCGAGTCGATCGAGCCATATAACTGGATCAGTTTTGGATCCTCGATCGATCGGATGCCCGGGATTTTCCATCAACGCACAAAGCGGCCTCGCCTGGAACCAGCAAAGCTCCGTCATCGCTGGCGCGATCTCGTTCCGTGGCATCCGCGCCAGAATAACGGAAATTCCTGAAAAAAAAATGAAAAAAAATTTAAAAATATGAAAAAAATTGAATTTGAAGAAATTTTTTTTTTTTAATTGGAGTAATTTTTAGGTTAACGAATAATTTCCAGTTTATAAAATATCGAATCCATAAAATTCACGATTTTTAATTTTATAAAATATAAAATTGAAATTTTTTGAATTTTACAAATTTCTAAAATGTAAAAAAATCGAAAAAATGAGGAAAAAAAAGATTTCATCTAAAAAATGGAATGCGATGGAGAAATGGACGTAATTTCGAGGGTCGGCGATTGTTACCCTTGAGCAAACCGATGGCGGCGTCGTTGCTGATGGCAAAATTGTCAATGTTGCGTGCAATTTGCAAAAGTCCAGGAAAATGTGAAGCCATGTGCAAAGGGCAAGCGGTGCATACGTTTTGGAGAGCGCCGGACGCGGCGTTTCCCAATCCTCGCTGGCTCAGGCAGCCCAGTAAGAAATTGAGCACAGGTTCTGAAAGTAAAACCAGCAAAAATAACTATAATGTGGAAAAATTCTCCAAGGACCAGAGCGACAACAAAAAAAATGGAAGAAAAATTTACCCAAAGATTGCGGATGACTCTCGATCCATTCGCAAAGTTCGCCGAGCAACAAAATACTCGTATGCCTTACGGCGATGTGAGTGTTTTCCGGAATATTCAAAATTGCCTCGACCACTTTTGGCACAACTTCGTTCTCGGCCCTGAAAATTTCAACAAAAAGATTTTTAAACAATCTTTTCTCATTAATTTCATAATTGATTATTTATAATAATTAATAACAATTATTCAAAATTAAATAATTAATAATAATTTAATAATTAATAACAATTGGAAAATTAATAATAATTCAAAAATGAATAACAATTGAAAAATTAATAATAATTCAAAAATAAATAACAATTGAAAAATTAATAATAATGGAATAATTAATAATGACTGAAAAAATCAAAGAATAATTAATTGTGTAGAAAAATGAGGAGAAGAGGATTTGTGGGCGACCGAACTCACGGCAGAATATTTTTCGCCACAGCCTGCATGATAAAGAGAGCAGCTTCGGAAGAATCCCAAGTGGGTGTCTGGCCCGGTTGTCCCTGAGGACCCGGGGCTCCGGTCAACGCGTTAAACATTTGCCGGAAACAGTGCCTGCTCCCAACGACGAAAACCACGTCTTTTATCAGCTCCGATACTCGAGCTCGGAAATCAGCGAATTCTTCTCCTCCACTGCCTTCCTCCACGAGACCCAGCTATTTTTTTCGAATAAAAAGATTCTTCAAAACGGAAATCAACGAAAAACGATCTTCGATTGTAAATCCACGAAAAAAAAAAAAAAATTCATTTTTTATTCGTAAATTTTGGCGATTTTTCGAAATTTCGGAATTATCACGATTTTTCTGGCGTTCCAATTTGGTTTTTTTCTTTTTTTTATAAAATAAACAGAAAGCGACGAAAAATGATTTCCCGTCAAAAATTTACATTTTTTATTCATGAATTTTCGAAAATCTCGTATTTTCATGATTTTTTTTGTCGAATAAAGAGTTTTATTTTTTGATTAATACTCACGTGGTCCGGTTCCATCTGACAATGTTTGCAGAGCGATCCTATGAGCCTCTCGATGTGCGGTTTGAAGGTTCCGGTCAGATCTTTGCAATTTCGTTCGTAAAGGACTTCGGAGAGTCGGAACCAGAGATTGAAAGTAACTTGGGCGACGTCGTAATCGTGATGACCGACACAAGTCAGAACGAGGTCCAAAGCTTTTATCGCGTAATGTTGTTTTCCACCCCCGCAGCCGTTCACTATCGTCACGAGGAAAGTTTCCGCCAGCTCGGTGAATATTCGACAGTAGTTCAACGATCTGGAAATTTTTTTTTCCCACAGATTTATAAATAAATCGAAAACTGACAATTTGGAAATGGAAAATGTTGAAAATTTTGGAAATTAGGAATTTTTGAAATATTAGCAGATTTATAAATTGAAAATACGAAATTATGGAGATTTCGGGGATTGAAAGTGTTGGAAATAGAAAATTACGAATTGTAGAAAATTTCAAAACTGAAAACTGACAATTTCGGAAATCGTCAATGTCAAATTTTGAATATTGCGCAATCCTGGAATTTTCAAGTATCAGAAGCGATGAAAATTTTGTAAATTTTCATTTTGTGATTGAAATTTTTCGAAAATGTGAACGACAAACAAAAATTAACGTATCGAGTGATGTTGGGTCTTAAAAAAAGAGTGTACAAACTTTTCTGTGTCTTCATGGGCGACCGACAAGTGGTACGGCGGTTCGAGAGCCATGACATTGGTGAAGAGGCCCAATTGGAGTTGCTGGAGTTGTACAATAGATTCGGAATTGTTCTGCGTATAGTTGGAGTTGTTGTCTTCCTCCAAAACTTGTAAAATAACGCAAATGCAATCGGCAGCAGCTCCGTGAAGTTGGTGACCAGCGGCATGATTTCCGAGCACCTGTGGGTTCGAAAATGCATGGTAAACGAAATTCTGCTGAATTTTTTGCAGCCCCCAGGGAAGAAAATTGATTAAAATCGCAAAAATTAGGCCCAGGACGAATTTTTTTTTCACAAACCTGAAAAGCAAAAGCCACGACGTCGCTGTTTGGCACGGCGTTCAAAGAAATCGCGTGGACAGTGACCCAGCTGGTGAAACAACGCAATATCCTGGTGTGTATTTGTGGATTATCGCCTCCGCTCTTCAGGCATAATTTCTGTAAAGCCGGAAATGGTGAAATTACGATCGAATCGATTTTTCGCACAAAATTCAATTTTTTGTCGTTAAAAATAATGTTTTTTCGATTTTTGAGGCAAATTTTTACGAACCAGAAATTCTGTCACCGTGTCCGAGACACTGGTGAGCTCGAGCAACACGTGCTGTCTCCTGTTTGCCCCTAACCTGCCGTGGAACAAGAAAAAATATGAATCAAATCGAAAATCGAGAAAAAAAATGATTTTTTAATTTTTTCTCATTGTTTTATAGGCCCCCATGGATTTTGGGGCGTACCTCAGTAATCTGGAATTTATTTCCTCCGGCAAAACTGTCATGATTTCCAGCAAAGGCCACAAACTCGTGGTCGACCCGCCGAACCTGTTGATCAGGTCCACCACAGGTTTCTGCCAGGAAGACATCTGTAGCGTAAAGTCCGCGAGAGCGACGCATAACTGGGAAAACGAAAAAAACGCGAAATTCGATTTTTTTTCGAGAAAAAAAGTTTTTTTCACAAATTTTGAGGCAAAAACTTTTTTTTACCTGCGTAACTATCACCGTGTTCGTGTGCTCGTTTATCTGCGATATGTACTCCAGCAAAGAATCACGCAATGATATGTGAGCCTCTGTCGGCAACTCGTGGAACGACATTTGGATTTTTGTTCGCATTGTCTGAGCCGCAAAGTAACACGATTCCAAATCTCGTTTCTGTTGTAACATCTCGTCCGCCACTTTCCACGCGTAGACCTTAAAATTTTGTTTTTTTGGAATTAAATTTTTTTTTTTGATTTTCGGGATTTTTTGGTTTTGGGAATCGATTTTGTATTTTATTTCAGCCTCAAACGCTGATGAGAGATTCATTTTGGCTGGGTTGGCCATGAAATATGCAGGTCTCGATATTTTGAGTAAAATTATGATTAAAAAAAAAATAATTTGGGTGGGAAAAATTATTTTTGGTTTGTGAGGGGTTTGAGGGAGACTCATGAATTTTTTCAGATTTTTTCGAACATTTTAACAGTGCGTAATAAATAAGAGAGCCAGAAGACTTGACGCTGGCTGACGAGGCCTATTATTCCGGTTGTTGGGCCTTTTTTTGTGTGGAAATTTTGAAAAAGGAGAAAATAGTCTGGGGTTTTTCTTATTTTCGGGTTATAAGTAAGGATGATTTTGATTATTAAAGTTTGGGGAACGTGTGCAAAGAGGCTGGGAAACATATACGAGATCGAAACATTTGTTGGTTACGTTATTTTAAAAAAAAAAAAAGGTTGAACCGGATTCCGATCGTTGGGTAATGGGGAGGATGCAATTTTCCAGGAGGAGACGATGAGAAAGAGTATTTTTTGTTAGGACCAAGGACCGGTGAGTGGCGGGGGATGGAGAAATATTGAGAAGGTTTTCATGTTAAAAATTCGAAGTATTTTTGGAGGTTATGTCGCCTTTGAAAATTTGTTCTGTAGATATGCGGCGTATACATGACTGAAAGTGCATCGAATCAAGACGAAAAATGATGGTTGGGAGGGAATAAATGTTGGGAAAGGCAGAAAGGATGATTGTTATTGAATGAAATGCCTGGAGCGATAGTGACTTACAGATTTTTGAAGTTCCTCGAGCCATTGGGACGCTTTTTCCTTTTCAGCTGGGACTGGATTATTGTACAACGAATTAACAGCCTGATGGACGGTTTCGAGACTTGGTAACGAATCCATTCTTCATAAATCACCGATTAAATATATAATATATATATATATATATTTATTTATTCTTTTTCTTTTCTATATCCATGCAATTCTGGTGTTGGGCTCTCGTAAAAACGAATTACGAGGGGTACGTTGAGTCCAAGATCTTTCTGTTCCCGCACACTGACAACAGCAGACAACAGATGTGTATTCTTACTGGCAGAAAAGAGTTGAGGCTTTGGCCGCTAGAGGCGCTCGCCCAGTACTTGCTGCTTCCCCATTCCGTTGACTTTTTGCTTTCGCACACGTTTCCTACGATTATCGTTCGATAAAAAAATAAGTGACCACTTAATGAGATTCGAAAAGTTAATAAAAAATCATAATTGTTAATTCGTCTGAGAGGAAAAATCGAGAACGAGCAAACAAATATCGCGGAGTGAAAAAAAACCGGGACTTCTGATCGAGAGCGTTGCGGATGAGTCGGACAGCTGTCACAAAATTGTTATTCGAGTGAATTTCGTGTGGAGAAAATGCGATTGGGATGCGGAAATGTTAAAAATCCATGTTGCGTCAAATATCTGATTCGACGACGAAATTACGAGCGCGAAAATTGCTTCACAAGAGAATAGCTGGTTTGAACGATCTCCGAGAGATTTATTCGATCGGCGATGTTATCGGGAAGGGAAATTTCGGGACGGTTGTAAAGGCTAAGCACCAAGAATCGAAGCTTTACTGGGCAATTAAAATCATTAATAAGCGTCAGGTAATATAAGAGATAAATAAAGTGTTTTCTTAAGTGTGCGGATTTTCCCTTTAGTCCGCGAATACAGTTGTTTCGAAAAAGGCAGGTACTTCGAGAGTCCTGGCGGTCGAGAGGGAGATTCACATATTGAGACTGGTCAATCATCCGAACATAATATATCTCGATTGTGTTTTCGAATCGGCTAAAGTGAGTCGATCGTAATAAAACCCTTAATAATTTTTCTCCCTTCCCCCTTTCCCTGTTAAATCCTTTTCGCAGACGATCTACTTAGTGTTTGAGCTTTGCATTGAATCGCTCGCCAAATTGTTCAGAGCAGAGAAACAATTCGAAGAGGCAAAGACAATAAACGTCATTCGAAGTCTGGCGTCGGCGCTTGCCTATCTCCACAAAAACGGTTAGCTCGTTATCGAAATAAGAGACTGACTGACTATAATTGCCCCCTGGGTCTGTGAGACCCAGTCAATGAGAAAAATTCGTTTTTCACAAAAATCGAATTTCCATATTTCGGCCGGGTCTCCCAGACCCGAGTGTGTACTCTGAATATATTTTTAAAAATTTGCGATCGTAAAAATGTTCAAAATTAGTTTGAAAATTTGAGGATCACAAAAATTATTCACAGACATCGTGCATCGTGATTTGAAGTTGGAGAATATTTTAACAGCTCGTAATCCGGACGATGCAAACGACGAAATGTTCATTAAAGTGACCGATTTCGGATTGAGCACCGTGAGAACTGGCCCCGGCCACGATAACATGTTGCACGAATTTTGCGGAACTCTGACGTACATGGGTACGAAGGAAACGGATTATTAAAAAAAAAATCAACAAAAATAATAATAAATAAATAGTAAAATAAATAAAAATAAAATTTTATCGTTAATTTTGAATTTGACCCTGCTCAGCACCGGAAATGATCGCCACGAAGTCTTACAGCCAACAGTGCGACGTCTGGTCAATGGGAATAATAATGTACGTTCTGTTGATCGGAAAGTTTCCATTTTTTTCCGGCAATGATCAACAATTGTGTAAATTAATTAGCAGAGAAGTAATCGCCTTTTCCGGTACTCAATTCATTGAATTTTTACGAATTATTTATAGTAGATTGTTTATTAATAATATTTTTTTATTTATTGATTTTAATTAATTAATTTTCATCACTAATTACAAATTAATAATACAATCAATCAAATTAATCGGTCCAATTAAATCATGAGCAATTTAATCCTCTAGTGAAGTTTATTATTCGAAAAGTTTCAAAACATTGCCCCGCCATCTTTCTTATTCGGTCCTAGGACTCGAATGCTCCGAGGGGGCACAACATTTACTTGCGAAATTGCTCGAAAAAAATCCTACGTTTCGTCTGACTGCAGCGGAAGTGGGACACCATCCCTGGATCCGAGTCAGTAGAGTCTGCGATTTTTCTTTCCTTAATAATACAAATTTTTGCATTTTTTCGATTTTTTAATGAATTTTCCCGGGTGATTTTAATTTTTGAGTAAATTTGACAAATTTTGACGGTTCAAGGGCACCGGGAATTTGATACAGACAGAATCTACGAACGTATTGGACATGATGCGATTGTGGAGAGAAGAAATGCTGGTGAAACTTATTTTTTCGAATTTTTATTGAATTCGTGTTCATATTTAATCGCTAGCGATGAATTACAATTTCTAATTAACCGAAATGGGAATATTTGGATGATTTATTAATATTCAAGGAAATTTCAAGCGACGAAAACTGCCAAAATGACTCGTCGACGAATAAATCAGCAGCAATCGAAACTTTCGGCTGCATGCTTGGCGAAACGTCACAAAAAACAAATAAGTGTTATTCGATGAAATCGAAAAACGCTGAGACCGAAGAAACACCGAAAAAATTGTCAACCCCCTTAATCAGGTTAACCTCATGCTCTTGCCCATAAATAATCTTTTCCCAATTAATTTTACACTCCGGTTTCGATGAATTTTCGCAGTGAATCAAAAAACACGATCCCTCGAGAATGTAGCAGTTACAAACAGGCAAGAGTGACCTCTCGCTTGCCGAACTTCAGTCACATATCGGCCAAGGTCGACTCGAATCTCAGTAATTCGCGAAAAGGAGCAGAAAAAAGACGCGAAACTACAAGGATACAGACGAGTTAATTTTTTTATCAGTGAACAAAACCCTTTTCCTTTTATGGATTGAATGTAATTGCGAAATATTCACGTCAACATTAATTTATCTGTTGAAGTTATACCGACAGTCGGTAAATAAAAATTATTTCATGTTAGTACCAGTTTTCATCGTTCACAGCGCAGCGAATCGGTGCTGCGCGGAGCGGCTGCGCAGACCACGTAATTTTGACGTGTATTTTGTCAACCATGGCTTTTTGACGTTTTTCCAAGTGTCAACTCGATTCGATCGTCTAGATTTCAATAATTATGATACATTTCCCCCACATTCTTCGAATATCATAGTCTCAGCTATGGGAGATAGTAACCTGCCGATTATCGAGCCGACCATAGATTTCACAAAGGTTTCTTAACCTCCAAAATTTGTCCGAACGTTTTTTGAGCGAATTTCGTGATCCGGGTTCTTCGGGCTGTCACGGTCGCAAAAATGAAGGAAAAAATCTGAAAAAATTCGTGATCACTCTCCACACTCTACTTTTAAAGACAAAAAATTGAAAAAACCAATTTTTCCATATTCAACAATTATTTTCCACCAAATACCAAGCAAGTTCGAAGAAGCCCCGACGAAAACGATCCCAGATCACGAGTAGAGTCTTAAAATTCATCACGCGCAATCCCCAAACAACTTTTCTCCATTAAGATAAAAAAATATAATTCCAGGTCCCACCGATTCATCAAAAACGCACAATTTCCTTCATAAATCACTTCGTCGTGAACACAGTCTCCTTTCTAAACAAACTCGCCTTGAACTGCGAAGAGAAACTTTTCGATTTCGAGAACAAATTGCAGAGGATCGAAGCAGCCGTCGTAATTCTCGAGTCTCGAGTGAGTCGCCTATCTTTTTTCCACAAAAACCAAAAAAACCCGATAATCTCTCATAAAAAAAAAAAGTTGTCATTTCCATTCGTTTTTTTCCATATGCCCGGTAGTTGGCTTCGATTCCAGGTTTCGAAGAGAAGTCGACGGCAGGAAATGCTGCGGAACTTCCCAGCGACAAAGAAAAAGACAAAGTCCAAGAGGAAAATTCCCCGACGCAGCCGGAGCCCGAGCAACAAAGCGTTGATGAGACGGACAAAGAGCCTGAGGCCGGCGACGGAGGAGAATTGATCCCAGTTTGCAAACATGAACTCTATCAAGAATTTTTCAGGATGAAAAATATCGGGGCGGGCGTTGAGGCGCTCAAACGAACTATGATTCTGCGCGGCCTGGACCCCGACATGCTGGAGTGAGTTTTTCATCCCCGGAGAACGAATTTTCACTTTTTTGCTGCCACATTCAAAAATAACGCTGCACAACTTATTTCCTTCATTATTTACAGCGACCCGCAACGCCTCGTGCCCAAAAATTCGTCCGAAGGACCAGCTGCTGCCGACTGAGCTTTGAAGAAAAATTTAAAGCTTTTTTTTTTGCATTTTGGATATTTTTCTGGCAGGAAATGATTTTTGGGAAATAAATTATTCTTGGAATTTATTTTTTTCGGTTTTTCTACCTCCCCGGAGTTTTGCAGTCCAGAGAAAATCATTCGGGCTCGAATTCAATGGGCGAATCTCAAAAAAACGATTTTTTTTTTTTAATTATGAAAAAATGAAATTTGCGCAAAAAGTTTTGTTCATGAAACTCGATGACATTTATTTCATGAATACTTTTATAACAAATACAGTTTTCTCGGGGATGTTTGCGAGAACTTAGAACTGAATCATCTGTCCCTTCCTCTTCTTGTCACCTCCAAGTTCAAAATGTTTGCAACGCTTGAGAGGGATTTGTTTCCTGTATTTGCATTCGGTGCATTCCATTCTCAACACGATTTTCTTGGTGGTCTTAGCCTGCAAACAGAAACATCGTTTGTAAGAAAGAGATTCCAAAAAAAAACTGCATTATTGAGGCTTTAGTGAGAATTTGAAAAATTTGGCATGAAAATCTGAGTTTTTGAACATTTTTACAGCAATTACGAAGAATTTGTGAGAGAATTGAAGAATTTTGACGAAACACGTGAATTTTTCAATTTTTCGAAAGATTTTTTGATCAAAGTTTTGAAATTTTTTGATTGAAATTCAAATTTTTTGAAGATTTTGATGGCGATTATGAAAAATTCATGAGAAATTGGGAGATTGTGATGGCACGCATTAATTTTTATATTTCTAGAAAAATTTTTTAGTTTTTGAACAGAATTTTGAAATTTCTGAACGAAATTTGAAATTTTTTGTATTCAAATCAGAATTGTTGAGGATTCTAATCGAAATAATCTAAAACTTTACCCGAGAACCGAGTAATTTCAAGGACATAACCGAATTTTCAAATTTGTCAAAAGTTTTTTGATGATATTCGAGTTTTTACTCGGAATTTCGAAATTTTGAAATTGGTTTATGAATTTTCGAGGATTTCGATCCCAATGACGAAAAGTTCATGAGGCAATCGAGTAATTTGTAGGCAACACACGAATTTCCAAATTTATCGAAAGATTTTGGATCTGACAGTACAATTTTAAATTTTGATCAAATTTATTGGAGGAATCTATGAGAATTTTAAATTTTCATATGAAAAAGTTGACCTACCTTCTTTCTGAAGATGGGCTTAGTTTGTCCACCAAATCCTTGTTGTTTACGGTCATAACGTCTACGACCCTGAGCAGCGTGTCTTTCCTTGCTCTTTTTGTATTGTGTCACTTTGTGGGTTTTGTGAACTTTGCACTTTTTGCAGAAAGTGCGTCTCTGCTTGGGTACGTTAACCTTAAAAAAGTAGAAAACGAAAAAATGACAATGCTGACTTACGAGTATCCGTGGACGACGACAAGTGCGTAGACACTTTGAGGTTATGTTTGGTTTGTTGTAAAAACGCGCAGGGAATTGTCAGTTGAAGGAAAAAAAATAAAAAATTAGATTCGAAGTAAAATTTGATGAAAGCTCGATGCAAAAATAATTCCGATCGATCGCACTGCACAGAAATTATTGGATCGAATCCACTTCGGTTCGTATAGGTTATGAATCGAATTGTTTATTTCCCGAATCGAAAAAGTGGCACAATATTCACGAGAAAAATAAGATTAATGGGTAAAAAGAATAATTAATAAAGCCGTAGGAATTTGGGAGGAAGGATTGTTGAAATATCGATGGATTTGACACGAGGAATTGAGAAATACGTAGCGACCTACCATCTTGGTTGTTTAGAAGGAAAGGGAAAAGCACGAGCTCCCCGGAAGCGTATGGCTCGATAGCGCTGTGAGCGCGTGCGCGAGGAACTAACCTGAGAGGCGCAAACTTGAAGCATCCGTTGGGTATTTTCAGGAATAGCTAAAAACATTACAACTCGTTTATTCTCATGGTCATTATGAATGATAACAAAGATCGAATAATCGGAGAAGTATATTTGGGCTAGGGATGAAAGAAATGCGGAGGACAGAAGCGCGAGCGTTAATAAAGTAACGAATGAAAATTAGTCGCTTACAGGTGGCAGAATGGGAACGATGTTTAAAAATATCGGATCGAATTCTGAGGAAACGCGTAGGAAAATTCTCTGCAAACGGTGAAATTCACCATAACGATGAATGATTTGAATTGCCGATGCGCTATTCCAAATCCGGCCTATCGTAAGACGAAATAATTAAAAAAAATGATAGCGGTCGTAATGGAGTATAGTTACAACGCTAGAAGCTTTTTTTTGCTTGGAGACGACGCGGGCGCCATCTACAAGGCGAAATGGACGCAGCGTTACTTCTTTAAAGACTGGAGTTTGAGTTGATATAATTTCGATGTAAAGTTAAAGTAAAGAAAGAATCTCAAAGAGTAAAGTTTGACGTTTGTTCGTGGATGGAAAAGCTTTTTTCGTCCTTGAGCTTTCGTAGGGGGAAAAAATGTAGCGTCGTAGAGGGAAAGTTAGTAATTTTTTAAATCAGGGCTTAATAGCCTCGAAGCAGTGTCTCATCGGGTATCGCGAACTCTCGAACCCCTCGCGTTTAAGGCGATCGAATATAATAAACAGAAGAGAGAAGGGTCTTGTAGGGTTCGCTGAATTGGGCAATAATTAATGAATAAATAAACATGGAGAAATTGGAAAAAAAAGGCTTCGAATTAGTAGGATGTGGGATAAAGTATGCGACCAATCAGAGATTTATCGAGTTTCAAACCCGCGCCATCTTCATTTTTGAACAAAGCGAGCAAGTCGTGGGGTATATGAAGCGTATGGTTTGTGAGTGTGTAAGAGCGAGAGAAGAATCGTGAGAAAGATTAGCGGCATAAAAGGGGCGAGGGAGGCAAGGGGAAAAGGGGCTTAAGGGGAAGAAAAAAAAGAGAGGGCAAGAGTACGAGGCTGTTCCTGTGGCGACAGGTCTCGTCAGTACACAGCACGCTCCACTACCGAATGGAACGCGTTTCTCTGTCTCTCAAAAAGACATTGAGAGTAGCGACGCGGTGTCCCCCCCCCCCCCTTCCCGGGCTCTTTCTTTTTCTTTCTGGCGTGCACGCGCCGCGTTCTCTCTCTCTCAGAGGCTCGTAGCTTCCCCCTCCCTCGTTCGGGTTTCGCCTGACGACGCTTGCTCTCTCGGGCATTTCGCCGGAAACCGACGACGCGCGAGGACACATCGGGGGCTTACGTGCTCATCACACACACACGCACCCACCAAACCGAAATACTCGCACACGCGCGCGCTTCTCTGGTGGAAAAGGATCGAGGGAGGGGGAGAGAAACAGACTTACGGGGCCGCGTACACTTCACGTTCTCGCGCGATAGTCGAGAGCAACGAGCCAGAGAGAGAGCCCGCACAGTTGGTCAGAAGCAAGCGAACCCGCACATTCGTAACACACTCTAAAGTGTAGAAGCGCCAACAGAGAATAATACCGAGAGCGCGCACGACCTTTTTATTTATCCTAAACACGAGATCATTAAATACACTTAATAAAACAACATCAATAAATAAACAAAAGTAAAAACATGAGTACCAAGGAAAACAACGAGGTTGCGGTTGAGAAGGCAACGGAAAACGACAAGCCAACAGGGGACGCAAAGTGCGAGCTCAAGGGGATCAAAAGGGCGGCTGAGGTGAGTCTTCTTTTCCCATTTGTCCGTAAATATTTCCAGCATCATTGGAGTTTTCCTTTATTATTCTAACGTCTAGTGAAATATTCCGCGTACTAGTGTTTTTTTTTTGTTTCTTTTTTTTTCGATCGTTGATACGAGGGGAACGAAGTGCGAGCGAGAGAGACCGAGTAAGAAAATTCCTAGACGCGTAGCGTCTCTCGCGTGCGTTCTTCCTGTTATTTAAATTGTCTTTTCATCGGGTTTTGTCATGTCCGTGTCCGAGTGTCGTGTTGCTTGCACCTTCAAAAGTTTGTTGCCATCATAACGCGCTCGTGTCTCTTCTGTTGGTGCGTGTGGGGGATATCGAAAGTTGCGCGAATGGAAGGCGAACGAGGGACCGATAGAAAAGACATGTGGGCTATACGCCGGCCGGCATTTTCTTCCGACTCCATTTTTTCTTCTCATTCTCTTTCTTTGGTTGATATTCGCGCCCGAAACGTTATTTCGATCGATATCTCAAAAGCTCCGCTTTCCTCGGACAAATATCGTTTTTGCGCCGATTACCAACGGAGGAGAGCGAGCGAGAGAGATGCAAGTGACGCCATGTAACTCGCGCGTCGGTTGATCACCCCTGTCGTCACAATGCCGTCTATAATTACCGATCGAGATAGAGCGAGAGAAAAAACCTTCGCGAGACGTGTGTTACGTTAATAGCGATGAAATAAATATGGCGGGCTCCATTAATATTCCGCGATAGTTAGCGAAAGAAAAAGAAAAATCCCTAGGCTAGTAAAAAGCGAGCGTAACAATGCCATGTGTTTGAAAAAATGATGATTTCTTCGGTTCTCGTATTATTATCTCAACATTTCAAACGAGCGTCGATCGGTCGAGTGAGAACGCGGAGGTTCCGGTGAGAAAGCCGCCATTTTCATGGTTCGCTGTCATCCTCAAGCGATTGGGGAAAAACGCGGAGACAGGCCAAGCTCCCGCGCATTTTTCCGACTTTCCTACCAAATCGCCATATTTATTCTCCTTTTCTCTCGCTCTCGGACACACGCCACAACAACGTGTGTATTTCCATCATGGCGACCATTTACTTTTCGTTACTTTGTCTTTGACCCCCCCCCCCCCCCTCCCTTCTGCCCGTCCATTTCTCAATCGCAACTCCCTCTCCGTGCGAATCTTGTTCTCTTTCGTAATTGATCGATAATTCGATGCGATTATACAACCTTCATTCGTAGCTCGTTATAATTATTATAATAAATGAGAAACACGCGTCGAAACGACGGCGACGACGACGCCGCCGCCCTCGAAATTGTTTACCCGGTGTGCGTGCATAAACATAGCGATCCTCGCGCCACTCGAAGCCTCTCCCGCTTCAAAAGGAACAACCGCTCGAATATACGGAGATAGATAAAGAGTCTGGATTTAATACATAGCGGGCGAACAACTGTGTACAACAGCAGCACCCGCCATGCATTATATTCGTGCACTCTCCCCAACGCGTGCAACCAATCGCGCCCGAGAGCGCGCGCGCGCGCGCCTTCTCTCGCTCAAAGCGCGCGCGCCCCGCGCCCCCCGCTCCTCCGCCGCTGCTTTCGACTGGCTCTCTCGCTCCCGGGCGCGCGCCGGCTAATAGAAACCGCGCCGTTCGCCTACTGTCGCGCGCGCTCCTCTTCGCTCGCACGAACTTTCGAGAAAACATCGCGTAACCGTAACTTTTCCATGCCCCTCAAACTATAGCACTATGCGCCGAGCTACGCTTCCCACCCGAATCAGCTTCTTCTTTCTCCCTCTCAGCACATTTCTTCCTTTTTCCTTCCCTGCGCCGCGAATATTTATTTTTATTCGCAAATATGGAGTTTACTCCAATCCTTCCCGCCAATTATTATACATTCTTGTTATTATTGCTCATTTATTATGATTATCGGCGGAGAATGTCGAAACAGGGAAAGAAAGGATGCTCCCGGTAAAGAGCGTTATTACTCGACGGGGCTACGAAAGCACGTCACGTGGATTCGTCAACCGGCGTGGCTCTATTCAATTCGGTTACGCTGCCGGAGCGTTGGAGGCGTCTTCAGCAAACAACGCCTTTCCATATCTATATATACGCCGCTGTAATGTGTTTTTTTTTCTATCTTCACGCTTCCCCCTCCCCCGCCTCTCTCGCTCTATCTCACTCATTGCGTATGCTCGGAACTTCTTCAATCGTATTTCACGCGGATCGATGCCGTATAGAAGCCAACCGTGTGGAGGCTCCACGCGCCCCGGCATTCTCGTCTTTTCTTACCAATCTGTATCTACGCGATCCCATGCCCTCAATCCTACTTAATTGTATATATATACATGTATCCACTCCTTAGTACCGGATATCGTAGCAATCGATACCATTATCAACAAATATTTCGACTCGGATTCGATTAACCTCTCTTATCGGAACCGTCCCCAAAATCAAGCTTTTCCATCGGGCCGAGAAAATGGCGGGAAAAATGGAGCGTCACAGATAAATTCACTCGAAATATCAATTTTTACATTCAACTTTGTTTTTTTCATGACATTATGGAAAAAAATTGAAACAAGACGATGCTGAGCTCGCCTGCGCTTTAAGACGATCGACAAACTTGGGTTATCTTTGTAAGACCTTGTGATTAACAGCGTCATTCGACAGATTATCGCGCCTCTGCACCGCACGAGCTAAACATTTTCCTTCCCTAAGACATATATTTTTTGTTTCTACTCGTCATAGCCTCTCATTATTCACGTTTTATCATAGATATCCTTGGGCACATTAAATTACATACGTGTATTCGAGCGGATACGTATTTCTAGATATTTCTAGATGCAGGGAAATATATCGGGTTTATGTGGCGAAATAAGCAACTAACGACGCCACTGTTGTCACTCTCGGTGCGCGCTTTACCGACCAACCGCCATTATTGTTTTTCACTCTGCGGAATAATTTTTTATCGTGAATCAACGTTTAACCTTAAAAATTCGAGGAAATGAATGTTTTTGGGGAAAAATCGTTTGGGATTTGGGGACGTGGATCGAGCGGGAAAATAAATCGTTGAGCATTTCGTGCCCGGCTCATTGGATGGCGGGAAGCGTATTTGAAGCTTCCTCAAATCCATTACGAAGACTCGGCAGAGAGAGAGAGAGAGAGAGAGAAAAAGAGAAGAAAAGAGAATGGAGCACGCGCGACACGCCGGGCTAACCGACACGCTGCTTTTTTCTCATCCCCTTCAAACTTACCGACACAGACCAAGAGAGAGAGATAATGCAAGTGTATGCGTGCGTTAACAAACGTGTAAAGAACGCCGCGTCCTCCGCCAACGCGCTTTCGTAGCTTCGCTGCTCCCGCTCGGCCAATAGAAAATCTTTTTCTCCTTCCGCGCTCTTCGCTCATTGGACAGCGCTTTCCCCCCTCCCTCGCATCGTCGTCCTTCTGTGTCGGCGTGTTCTTTTACCCCGCAAAAGCCTTCTAGCGCCCCCGGCGTCCCATGCGTGCTTCCGGGGGGTTTTTTTGTTTTTTTTTTTTTTTTTTTTTTTTTTTTTTTTTTCTCCCCCCCCCCCCCCCCCTGATTCTCGGATATTTTCGTTTTTTCAAGAACTCGTAGCTGTGGCGCCAAAAATTTGCCTTTTTTCCTTTTGATTTTACGAAAGGATTTTCTTATGCACGAATTTTGAGGTTATTTCACGATCTCGATCGGAAAAAAATGTTTTTTCCTTCTCTACTCAACGAGCTCCAGTTTTTTCGCTCCCTCCGCATTTTTCTCCCTCTCTCTCAAGCCCAGCATCATCATTTATCTCGTACACCCCTGTCGTTCACGCGGGAAAACATTTTCTCACTCCCCAACACGCGGCAGCGTCCCTCCTCGACCGGGACTCGCGTTTCATGCCTTTTTTTTATTAAAAAAAAGCAATAGACACTCTTGCTAAGTCGTAGAAAAATTCAGGAAATGAATATTTTTACAAAAAAATCGACAATTCAATTTTTTTATTTTTTTTTTTCGGCCATTCTTTCGATAAATCTTGGAAAATCAATCGAAGACGAAAAAATCAATTAATTAATTGTTTCTTCCTTTTTTTTTTTTTGGTAATCGCTCAACATAGGACAAAAATGACGAAGTGAAAAAACAAAAGAAGGACGAAAACGGTGCTGGGGATGTCGAGGACGACGTCGACGAGGAAGAATTGGACGACGAGGAGGAGGAAGTCGACGGTGACGGTGAAGACGATGACGAAGATCTCGAGGTCGAAGGCGAAGGGGACCTCGACAGCGCCGAAGGTTAGTTCAATAGTTGATAAAAATGAGAATCAATAAAAGCCCGCGCGGACTCCTTTTATTCCATCTTCCTTCATCTTTCTTTGCTTTTCCAGCCTCTCGATTCGTTAAATCTGAAAATTCACAAAAATAGTGTATTCTATTGATTTGACAGAAAAAAGTTCTAAACACAATTTGTAGAGAATTTCACGCTCTACAAGTTTGACAACCACTACTTTTTCCGTATCTCGAACCGTTATCGAGATATTTTGTAAAAACAACAAATCCATATTTTCAACAAATCCATTTTTTCACCCAAGGACTCTAATTGATAACCGTGAATTGTCAACAGACGAGGACGACGATGAGGTAGAAGGTGACGCCGACGGTGACGGTGAGGTAGAAGGCAGATACGACGACGACGACGAGGCATAATGAATAAAACTAACTAAGAAGCTCTGTAAGTAAGAACGCGGGAGGTCTAAGGGCAAAAGATGGCGCAATTGTCGGAGCAGCCGATCAGGATCGAATTCCAAAAACAACAAAAACGCAGAGGCAAAAACAGCACCAAAAAAAAACAAAAATACAAAAAATCACACAGCCAAGTCGACTCTGGGATCATCGATGAGTTTTTACCGCGAAAAATGATGTCTAGGCCGAAGGATGATGCCTGGTCGACGATGCCGGAGCCTCCTCATTATCACTAAACAAAAAGAAGAAATTCAAACAACAAATATATATATATACACAAATATATATATATACCCCATATACATATATACAAAAAAATCATGACCATGTTTTTTCTATATATGTATATACGTCGGATATATAACTAACTATAAGAACGGCAACGGCAACAATAAACAAGAACAGGAACCACAAAGAGATAGCCAGAGTTGTGGCGGGCCGACACACACTACTCTCACCATTGGAAACTGCAATTATTGGAGAACCATAAAAAGAATACGCTCGTCTCGGGCCTTTGCAATTCTGGCCATCCTGAGCCATCACCAAATACTGCTGCGCGTTGGTCCAACGTCGACGGGGCGAGATTCTCCTCCCACGGATTCACAATTCGACGCAAATTATTATTAACGACCTCTCGCCCCTCCTGCCCCGTTCCCTCTTCTTTCTCTCGTTTTTTCCGGGCCTCCTCGCCCGGGCGGCGAGTCTCACGTCTCCGATTGTCCCGAACATCGCCAAATCATGGAAAAGTTAAGAAAATCGTCGCGGGACACGTTTTTTCAACGAAATCATTGAAATTCTCGAGGCAAACGCGAATGGAACAAATGAGGGAAAGAAAGTTATTTAAGGAATAAAAGAAAAAAAGCTCTATTGTATTTAAAAATAGTGTAGTTTTTTTTTTTTTTTTTCTTTTTTTTACTTTTCAAATGAAATTGCGTTTGTAGGGTTGACGAATGCCTCTCACATATAGTGCGCGTGACTGAGTTTTATTTTAAATACCGATAATGTGTAATAGACGAAAATAATGAATAAATAACGAATAATGGGGGTTAAATAATTGAAATATTTACACACTTCATGATTGAAGGATCGAATTACCGGAGAGAGAGAGAGAGAGAGAGAGAGAGATGACACAGCCCGTCGGAGCTGCCGCGGAGGGGGTCCAATTCCTTCAACTTTTTTCAGAACTACTATTTATTTATTATCAAGTGGTGCATTTATTCTCATTCGATCTAATGAATCAATCAATCAATCCTACTGAGCAACTTTTTTGCTACCGATGAAATTTTGGAGCATCCCTTGACCCTTCGATGTACAGTTTACGAAAAACAATAATCAACAAACACTTTTCTTTTACGATGCGAATTAGACGACAAACGAGAACCAACTACCGCAGGAAGAGAATCAAAAATACTAAAATTATTGTGACTCGAATGAAATTGGGGATGATCCCAAATTTTGGCAGATTTTTTCCTCCCAGAATGGTAATTCCCATACAGAAGAAATTTTACTCTATTTTCATGGGAATTTACATTGTGCTCGATTAAAAATTAACCAAACTCTAACGGTCATTTCCGGTTTTTAGTGGGTTACTCGTATTTTTAAGTTTTTATTATCTCTGGCGGAAGTTTGTCTTCGGTAAATGTCTCTCTCGCGCCCTCCACGTCTTTTCCGACAGCCCAGACCGCGTTGTAACGAAATAAACATGGAGATTGTGCTATGTAAGTGCTGCTCGCGATTTACTGTGTGGATGAGAATTTTTTGTGTGACTCTGACCGTTGCATAATAATTATACATAGCATGTATAAAGTTATGGACTAAGGAACATTTTATTATTAACGATAATGCTGTGTAAACGTATACCGTGAAGAAGAAACATCAAAATCAAGATTTACAAAGAAATCCGTTAGTCCCCGGAAGTCGGGCGAATCGAAAATCACAATAAATGAGAATCGCCGATCTTATGATCGACCGGCACTCTCACAAATTACAAACAACAATTGGCACCCCCTCCTTCGAGACACACACACACACACACACAAACACATATACGTTTCACCTTGACTCTCGATTGTACATTTTCACAATAAATTTACAATGTATGATAGTCGGCAGTGTTGGAATTAATGAAATTGTAAAGAAGAAGAAGTAAAAGGACGAAAGGAAAGGATTAAATGTACGCGAAGGTGCGAAACCCCCGAACCTTTTCCCCGCGTGATTCTCACACGTTTTTCATCCGCTCTCCTCCGCGATTTATATCCAAATATTTCACAAGCCCAATATCTTGCTCGGATGGAAAACGTGCGACCATTTGTTTATCCGCGACTTAAACTTTCGCGATACGCTCCTCGATCAGCATCCCACGATCCTCGATCATCGTTTATTATATATCATTGTACCAACGTGGGATCGATTTAATTTTATACAAGTTAAGATAATAAAACGAATTTGAAAACAAAAAATATCTCGAAAAACATCCCATAAGTATTGCGGAATTCGCGAATTTTTTTCTCTTCTCATCATCGCGTACTTATTTCGAAGAAACAAGAAGAAAACAAAAATCTCACGACTCACGTTCATTAAGGGGTTAGCCGAGTGGCAATCCCGAAAAGTCGTTTTCTTCACGATTTTTTTCTCAAGAACTAAATGTACTCATAGCTTTTGACTTAAAATCGCCATTTTTTATTCTCAAAAATATTGATCGACACTGCTCCTGTAGACGATCTCCTGGAGGTCCCCAAAAAAAAAAAGGTGTCTGGCGGTGAGCACGAAATTTCCCTCTCTGGATTATCGAAAGTGGAAAAGAAACCCAAAGAAATTCTATCAGGGGATGAATTTTTTCTGCCACATCTTTTTTCATCCATCCAACTTTTCACTTTATTACCAGTGACTCCGAGAGCCCTTGGAGACATGGGTCCGGATGACCCTCTGCTATACCATTACTTCATTATTACGTTTACCAATAAAAACTGAAACAAAAAACTACTCAAACCTGTGGACAGATCCAAAGGACGAAAGATCGCGACCCAAAGTTCCAATGTACAAATATTTTTCGATGAAATTCTAGTTGAATTGTTAGAATTCAGGTAACAAAAACGAAGACCTCTTTTTTCCTGCATTTATTTTAGGGAAAGAAAAAATAGAAAAATCGTTGAATTGAAGAATTTTTATTTCTAGAAAAAAAAAGAATCGAAATTCAGGCCAAAAACCGGATTTTATAAAATCTTATGGGGAAAGCCTTTGTAGATCCATAAGGGCTTGAGGAAATGGTGATTTTTATGGGATTCCAGAATCAGCAGACTCCAGGCAAGAAAGCAAAAGGTTAAATGCATTTTGCGAGCGCTCGCCACCGAGCCTTAGGCTAAGTATTTGTTTTTTTTTATTCACATGCTCATCAGAGTCTCCCTTGGAGACTTTTTGTACAGGATATTTATAACATCGTCGTTTTCCTCTTGCAAGGAGGCAAACTCCATGGCTGTCTGACCAGGTTCCTGCCCCGATGCCCCAAATTTTAAAAATATTGTATTTTATGAGTAAACGAAAAATACAGTTAAACAAAAACGTGGAGAGTTTTTATTCCACCATTTCGTATAGAAAAATATAAACGAGAACAATACAAAATCCTTTGCGACGCAATAATCGCCCTGAGAAAATATTGTCAGAGTATCAAATATTTTATTTGAATCTTTATGCAATTTTTGCATACGTCCAACATTTTTTTATGTCACACATGAACCGGTAGATTCTCAACAATGTACATAAATAATTGCACGTATATAATTACGTGCTCAATTGATTACTACAATTATTTTGTGGTCTTTACGTATGTCCGATCCAATGCACACGATCGAGAGCTTTTCCTTCTCTTTATATGCATCTGATTGATCATTGTCTTGATAAAGTATAATTCACAATAATTATAAATTCCTGTCATATTTCTTGCCAACATTTAAAACGTAAATATCACAAAAATGGTCATTAACTGCGAGTATTGTCAAAGCCCTGTCTTTGGATGTTTTCTCGATCAGGGGAGCCATTAACTCTCCGGAAATCATGGGGTCTTTTCGACCCTGTCCCTCAAATTTCGCGTTTTTGGAGTGAAAAAAAATCGGAAAAAATTCTCAAATGCTCTCCGACGATTCTTTTTTAAGGTTTCTTCGAAAAAAATCGTCGCTTGGGTCTCTTAGACCCGTATGATCTGCGGAGAGGGTTGAAAATGTTTAAAAAAATTGGAAATCAACGGTCTGTCGTCGTTTTTCCGATCAGGGGAGCCATGATGTCCTTCGGGAACCATAAGATTTTTATGGTGCCCCGGATCATGGGGGTCTTTTTGACCCTACCCCTTCAATCTCACGTTTTTTGGGTGGAAAAAATCGGAAAAAATTTTAAAACGCTCTCCGATGATTCTTTTTTGCGGTTTCTCCGAAAAAAAATGGTCGCCTGGGTCAAAAAGACCCGTACGATTTGCGGAGAGTTAAAAATGCTTAAAAATTGAAAATCAACAGTCGGATTTTGGAGACTTGGCCATTTCCTTGGCAAAATTGACTCTGACCGATTTTCAGCTTGGCTTTTTTTTTTTCAAGATCAACTTCTTCTTCAACTGTCGCTCGGTGGTTTGTACATACTGTTCAACACATTAATCCTTTGCAGAGTGCTGGTCGTCAATTGAGTCACACTGTCGCTCATGCTGCTGGTGCTTTCACTGTTGTTGTCTCCGGGTCCCTGAGACCCAAACCAAAAAAAAATGCACGATTATTCCACTTTTTCTTTTTTATTTCTCCGAGCAATCTCTTTTTTCATCGATTCTAATTTACCTCCACCGGATCTGAGATCGATAGACCACTCGACAAGTTTTCCGAGAGGTCCGCCCCCCCAAATACTGCCAAATCTGCCGAATTGAGATGATTCAAAGTCGGCTCGAAACTGTATTGCTGGGTGTCCAAATCGAGAAGATTGTTGTCTACGAGAAAACCCAAAATCGACCATATTCATTTAAGTTTATTACATTTTTATTAATTAAATCGAAAAAAAACGATTTCGAGGATAAATATCGATAAAAATTTGTCAAAAAATGAATATAATTTTTTTAACCTGCTACTTAATCGAAGAAGAGAAAATAATCAAAGACTCCCTGGGCCTGATTTTTATATTTTTTAAATTATTTTTCACTTTTTAAAATTATTTTTGATTTTTTAATTATTTATCATATTAAATGATTTTCCATTTTTAATGATTTACCGGCATTCGGCAATGGCTCAAGAACAGAACCAGGTTGGTCGTCGACTCTGTCAAGGACATTGAAAGCTTCAGGCTGACCTTGACCAAACTTGATTTGTTGGGGAATTGCGGGGGCTGGTTGCGAAATTTGTTGGAGATTGTGTGACCCTAGATACGGAATTTGTATATTTCGCTTCTGAGATGGGATCGAAGGATCTCTGTAATCCATGCAGTCAATCAGCCCCGGACTTTTCCTCGGCAAGAGGCCAGACCTGAAAAAATGAAAAGAAAAAAAAAAACAAAATGACGACATTTTTTGTTTGTCCAAAATTTTGATAATAAAATTATTTTTTTTCTCGATCGGTTGGTCTATTTTTTAATTACCTTTCACCATGGGTATCCAAGGGAGGAAACGAATCAGGATTGGCCACAGGATACGAGACAGAAGGCCCTGCAATCGTGCAGCTCCCATAAGGCGGGAACGTGTGGTCCATGGGCTCGTGTTTGACGGGTCGATCGAACAGTCCACCATCTGTTCACCGGAAACACAAATTTTCATAAAAAAGCTCGAGAGCCTGAGAAGGAAGCGATTGGAAAAATGTAAATAAAAAAAAAAAAAGTCGTCACGTGCAACGAAAGCAACCACATCGACATTTTTAACCAGCGTAAATGATAATGAGAGGTTAATTAGGCGAATGCTGAATATTTAACAATGAAGCGGCGATTCGTGCATGATTAATTGGAGAGAGCTATTGGATTGTTTATTTCCGGCTCTATTCTACGGGACCGAAAATCAAATCGTTTAGATTGTCACTCGAAAAAACAAAATTGATTTTTTTAATTCTTTTTTTTTCTTTCTTTTTTTTCATCAAAATCTACTGGTTCGTACCTTGACGTGAAAAATCTTCGTGTTCTCGAGGATTTTCAGCTTTTTCTGTGCGAGAGAATGAAGGATCTTGGCAATATTGAACGAGGGCATGAAACAACTGAGCTCGATATATTTATGTACACATTAATATATTTTATCTCATCAATTATTTCGAGATTAATTACAATTTTTAGTAAATATAAATATCTCTTGAAAAATGGTTGCTTTTTCTCTTGAATATTGGACGATACAATTATTGCACATTTGCCACCACGCAGCTTCGTTCTTTAACGACCGAACGAGGTTAAAAAGTGTTTTTTGAGAGCAGAGGCATCACTTGAGCATTTTATTTTATTCCCCAAACGTCCGACAAGTTGATCCTCAAAGAGAGAACAAATTTGAGGATCGTCCTTTGAAAAATACAATTTTTTTTCATCTCTCAAAAAAAAAAAAAATTGCCAAAATCTCTGCTCTCCCAAAATTCGCAGTTTCTTTTTGTTTTCAATCTTCTGTATACAAAATGCATCGTTAAAAAAGTATAAAATACAAGATCCATCGCGACTCTGTGAAAATATGTAAAACTTTCCATACAAATTTCCATCATTTTTTTTCCCTTTTCTTTTTTTCTAAATCTCACGAGAAACTCGTTGAAAATCGCACAATAAAAACCGTTTTCCTTCCTCGGTTATTTACGCCCGAGGATGAAAACACACAATGCACAAAAATATCCTATCGCTCGTGATAAATATTCCAAGTGTATAAATATTTATAATTTATATACAAATATTATGAACAAGCAATTGGAACCTCACAAATTTCGATCCCGAAATATGTGGAAGCCATTTTTTCATTTTTTTCTCTGCGATGTTGGGTTAGTCGCGATATAATTGAGAAATTAATTGACTATCCATCGAATTTCTCAAGTTTTTGTTTTTTTGATGTTTTTTTTTACGATTTCGTGCAGATCGATTTTTTTTTCCTCATTTTTGCGTCCGAATTTCGATGGGAAACGAAATCGAATTGAGAATTTCGTAAAGTTTGAATAAAAAATAATTTTTTCTTTAAGGAAAATTCGATGGGTAGCCATTGCAATGTTCTCGGACGATGATTAAGTTTCCGTCTCGTAAAGGAGAGATGTGATGAGAACCCGTACATAGCCCAGACCCAGGCAAGCTACCAAATGTTTTTTGACACGTTTTTTGTTGATTCGAGTACTCACGTTGGGTTGCGTCACCTTGTGCGTGTCTAACAAGACGAGTAAGTGCGTTGGGGCTGTTATTTAACTTTTGCCTCTTTCGCCTTAGAGAATCAGGATCATCTACGAATTTTCATTCATTAAAACAAAAGTGTTTTTCATTTTTTTCATCCTTTCGAAGCAGAAGAGTTCGAAAGATGGCTGGAGGCTTTTTTTTCGTCTCCTAAAAGCTTTCTTATGAAGTACGTAAGGCAATTTTAAAAGGCAATGTTTTTATATATAGTTCGAGGCTCGAAAATCCTTAGAAAAATACGTTGATCGGACAAATCCTCAATAACAATGGCACAAGGCTTTTCGTCTTAATGAATAAAAGGTAAATGCATCGAATCACGATCTTATTGCATGACGCACCATGGCAAATTGCTAAAAAGAAGAAAAAAAAAACGTTTTTTTTTCAATTATTCCCACTCTATGGTGTTTTAATTTATTTCTATGGTGTCAAAGGTCATGGGGCCCCATAAAATGTCATGTCACACCATTGTAGATCGCCAAGAAAAAATACAAAATTATTTTTTACATTAATTTCCATTTTATGGTGTTGAATATTATGGGGCCCCATATTATTGCTCGTCATTCGATACAATTACCAAATAAAATTCCGTAAATATCGGAGTTTGATAAAAACTTAACAACAAATCGATAAATCCAAAAAGATTCTCATGCTATTTCTTTTATCTTCACAATCCGAAGAGCTTTTTGTTTCTTTTCCGATGAGCTCGACGATCCGAAGCGAAGAAACGAACCTTTTGGTTTTCTCATATCGCAGGAGAAGCGACTAGAGTCTCAGCGACTCGGACTAGAAAATTCGACTAGAAAACTTGACTAGACAGGATTTTCATCCCGGATTAATGGAAAAAATTGAACGAAGCCGAATCTCTGCCCTCGGGGCAAAGATCCAAAGGAGAAAATTCATTCCTCTCCCTAAAAAATAGCCGCTCTGTAAAAAGAGTTAATAAAAAATGGAGCAACTCGGCGGAAAGAGGAAAATGATGCTCAACCATTAAAATTAAATCACAATGATCACGAAGAAAAATCACTCGGGGAAAAAAATGAAAGAATTAAAAAAAAAAAAGTTAAGATTGTTTCGCTTCCGTCAAAATTTTTCCGCCCTCGACAGGGCTGTAGTAAAAAGACATTTCGTCGAATTCGGAGGTCGTCGCGTGCGGCGCCATCGCCGTGTACAGCGCGTAATGCTCCGCCTCCGTCAACTCCATCCCATAAAGTGGATTCTCGTCGCCATTCAATTCAAAGGATCTAAGACTCATGACGCTGGCCATGCTCGGTCTTGGGAATCCCGCATGACTTTCGTTTATGTTATTTTTCGACTGCTGTGACATGAAATTCTCGCCGTTTGGCGCGTCAGCCGGCAGGAAACTTCCGGGAGAAAGATCCTTGTGATCTTTTTTGTTTTTTTTCGCGAATAACTTTGAGAAAATTCCTGGTTTCGAGGCTTTGGCCATGCCGCCAGGAAGCAAAGGCAAATTTTTGTCCGGAGCTTCGGAATTTGAGTCTCCGATCGTTTGGGCCGAAGGGATTCGCGAGAGAACCGGCATCGACGGCATTTTCCGAATCCGCTTGGGAGGCAGCGGCGGTAGTCGCTCCTCCGGCTCTCTCGCGGGATCCCTTTTGGCGACCAAAGGCGGAGGCAAGGGAGGAGGAGGAGGATCCCGAGCCGAATCGGCCGGGCACATAGCGACGTCTTCGTATTTGGGGTCGTTGCGGGCGGCGAAAAGTTCGATTGGATTTTTCATGGCCATTTGTAAGCTCGTGTAAGTCTGATTGTCACAAACATCGATTTCCATGGGTCCTTCGCTTTCCTCGAGGCCAGCGCGGGCAACTTTGGCGCGAGTGTCTTCGTAGATCTCGTCCAGTTCGGCCACTTGGCTCGATAGCTCTTTGAGCGATTTGCTGTTGTCTTCATCCTCGTTTCTCAACGCTTCCCCCATTATTTCTCCACCTTTATCGACCCATTTGCCAACTTCCGAATAATCGAACCAATCGGTTCGAGTCTTATCGACTTCCGGTTTGTTAATTAAAGTTTTTGAGTCACCACAAATCTCTAGAGACTCGGGGATATTGGCGCAACCTGAATCGATCGAATTGTCGAGATAAATCTTTGTTTTTGATGAGTCAGTCGCTCGGAGGTCAAAAAACTTGGCCCTCGCTTTGCCATCGCCCGTTTCCCCTATCGCGTTCTTCTCCAAATCTACGCTGGATTTTACAGTCGAATTTGAGATTTCGTTGTTGATTAATTTGGTCGATACCATCGGACTGGACGTCTCGATGTTACGCAAATTGTAAAGATCGTTGAGAGCTCGCAACGCCGCCATTTTATTGCTCTGACGAGCTGGATCTATCGGTTCGTTATTGTTGTTGTTGTATTTGTCCAAGTTTTCAGGATATTTCGGGCTCGAACGAGGCGACGTCGACGCCTCGTTCGACAATATCTTCGTGAATGTATTATAATCCGCTTTTTTTCGCGCGAACGCTTTACGCAATGACCAAAACGCCGGCCTACCTGAACCTAATGGCAACATCTCAAAAGGCAAAGCTTCGCTCGTCACTCCGTCGTGCCTTTGCAACTGTACGAACACCGGCACCGGCTGCTCTATCTGCTGCGTCTTGTACGATGGCGTTCGGAATGCTATCGCCACCTGAACGAATTTCAAAACCATTTTATGCCGTTTTTCCATTTTTTTTTCATGCTTTTTCAAATTTTGACCGAGCGCTCGGAAAAACTCCCGAAGAAATTTTGGCAAATGGTTCAGGAAGCGAGAAAATAAATTGATCCACTTTTTTTCACGAATTTTTGTTAATTCATTAATTCGGCACGTATTTTGAATGGAAAAATTGAAGAAAATGTGGATTTTGGATCGAAAGATCGTTCTAGTGGTTTTCGAATTTTATATTATTTTTATTTTTCATGATTTTTGAAATTTGGCCCAGAACTTGGAAAGACTCTTTTAGTTTAAGTTTTAGTAGAATTTTTGTTTAGAAATAGATCGGAATTTTTTTCTGCACGAATAATCAATGGAAAATGTTGATTTTTTATTTCTTACCTGTTTGTGAACTTGAGACGGTTGGAAATCGGCATACGCTTCCCAAACGATTGCTCCGTAGCGTTCCTCGAAGAATTTCACTTTTATTTCTTCCTTAGGGACTTTTTCACAGAGCAGAATCATTTCTAAGCCGCCGGCGACGGAAGCGCTGCAATGACTGAGTTTACAGATAACCAGATCGGACATGGCCTCTGAAAAATGATCCAACCATTAAAAACCGAATTTTCATGAATTTTTTCCTCCCGCTAGCGTCTCAAGATTTTTTTATCTAAATTTTCTACCAACTTTTGTCGTAAATGGGATCCGACACGACAGGATGCAAAGCGATTTTGCATTTTTCTCCCGCCGTCTTCGGGATGAAGACTTGAAAGCATAATCTAACGGCGTTGAGATCGATTTTGGTTTTTACGTGATCGAATCCGGCTGCGGAACGAGAAAAACAAATTTTTCAATGTGCACCAAACAAATTCTCGCGGAAAAATAAATTTCATGAGTAAATTTTGAAAAAATCGAAGAAAAAGTTCTTGAAAAAACAATAAAAAATTGAATAAAGAAAAATTTCATGGAAAATTTAAAAAAAAATCCGACTCACTTTGAAAAGGATCGATCTGCAATCTTTTTCTGATCTGCAGAGCCATGTCAATGTCTTTTTTCTTGACGCACTGTATCCCCAGGTTGGCAAAAGTCACCGTCATGTTTTCCGACGCCACTTCGACCTTGCAAACTCCGTTTCTGCATCCTTCTTTCCCCACCAGGTTGTGAGGATGCGGCCTGTACGGCTGCTCCTCCGTAACGCATGAAACTATCACGGTCGCACGCCCTCTGTACCCTACGATCTGCACAAACAATCGCAAGCCATTTATGTACGGGGACGGCGATAAAAAACGTTGAAACTTTGCCACAAAATGCTCCGGAGCGAATGAAATTGCAAGATTTTTCTATTTTTGGGCATAATGTCAGGAAATTTTGGCAATTCAAAGTTTTCATCGATTTTTATGGGATTCTCAGCAATATTCATTGAGACTCTTGGGTTTTTAACTATTTGACCAATTTCTAGGCGAAATTTTTTACTGATTTGGTAAATTTTTGAACAAAAAGGCTTTTCATTGATTTCTATGCAATATTTATGGGAATTTCGTTGGGAAATTAATGAATCTACGATTTTTTTCGGTCCCAGAGGATTCTTTGCATTTTGAAGCAAAATTTTTCACAAATTTTCCAAATTTTCTCACAAATTTTCCAAATTTTCGAGTTTGGCTTGCAAAATTTTTCTTTTTTTTTCATATATAATTGATATTCATGAAATTCTACAATGAATTTATAGGGAGACTTGAAAAAATGACTGAATCGTTGAATTCTTCGGGTCCCGGGATATTTCTTGAATTTGTGAATAAAATTTTTCACTAATTTGTCAAATTTTCGAGTTTGGACTGAAAATTTTTCATTTTTCTTCCATATTTAATTGATATTTACGAAATTCCACATAATATTGCAGGAGTTTTTGTGGAAAAATCATTTAATCCGCAAATTCTTGGGCCCCAAAATATTTGTAGAATTTCTGGACGAAAAAAGTGCTCCATTTATTTAAATTTCAAATTTCATCGATACTCACTCTTATGCTAGGAAATGTTTTATTTTCTGCTGTGCTGTTGACGCCGGGTATGCTGCCGGCGGAGCGTCCTTCGCATTCGTACCTGAAGCGCAGAGCTTTGCTGGCGGGTTGTTCCAAAATTTCTACGTAAGGATTGACAAAGCTGGTGCTCATGGGCACCGGCGTAATGGATTCTAGTCCGCCCCCGGAGATCATAGTTGTAGGAGACGGGCTGGGATCTTGGCTCCCGGTTTCGGTACTTATAATGGTCTCGAGAATTTGTACTAAAAAACACCAAGAATTTGCATAGATTTCGTTCTTCTTCCGAAGCAAAAGTTGATTTTTCTAGAAAACAATTATTTAAAATGGAATTTCATTTTTTTTTTAACAAATTTCTCATTTTTTCGGTTTTTTGTCAATTTTTTGAAATTTTTTTCACGACAATTCGATGGAGAAAAAGGAATTTTTGGTTTTTGTGATTAAAATTTGAATTTTTGGCCGATCGAGTGTTTGCGGGGACGATTTTTCGTGGATGCTGAATATTTATTGGTTACTTACAGACCTCCTTTAATTCGGCATCGTCGACTAGGCCACAAGAAGGTTCCATGCTTTTCAATGGGATTTAAGGTTCGTCATCGATATCTGTGGAGTGTCAAAACGAAATTGACAATTAACGAGTGTGTTGATGAAATTTATGTTGGGAGAGAATGTTTGGATGGTCTTGGGCGATAATGATCGAGCGAGAAACGTGGATTGGAAAAAAGAGAGATGGAAAATGATGAACGTCGTCCGCGAGAAGTAAATAACTCGAGAGGAGGCTGTTGGGACGTGCGTCTCTCCCTTTTGGGAGAGAAAAGACGAAATGATGAGGAAAAGCTCGGAGAGAGGGAGAGCGAGGCGGAGAGATTGAAGCTTTGCTGATCCAATCATTATTTTGGGAGAGCTTGAGCCTGTCCGGTCGCGATGGCTATAATTAAACTATTTTAGAACACAATACGGAGGGGTGTAAGAAAACTCGCCTGTTCAAAACTCATGGTGTAGGCTGTAGGATCGGCGAAACGTTGTAGCAAGTTAAACTGCGACGAAGGTACTCGACAGGCACGCACAGTGGACACGAAAATCGACGAAAAACTCGTTTGTTTTTATTTTCGCGCACCTAAAATTGTCGAATTCACTAAAAAGAGGGGATAAAAAAGATGGAAAAGTCAAGAGTTTTATCAGAGCAGGAAAGCCACGAGAAGAAAAGGATTTTTTCTCAGAGACTTATTCTCGAACGACACACCACTTATTCCCACCAGATTGTTAAAAAACGTGTCTGTTTTTTATTAACAACTGTCGGAGTCTGGCGATTTCCGCACTCTCAAGAGTCTAGCTCGATAAAACGCGTTGTTTTTGTTTAGTTCTCGATATTTATTTGTTATTGATGTAAACGCGAACGAGATATCGCGAGAGTCGCGAGGAACATTATATCGCGAGAGGTAACTGCAGGAACTAGCCTGTCTGTGACTGGGTGTCCGTACACAGAATCGAGAGTGAGAGAGCGCGCGAGGCGGAGCAGTCGAGAGGACAGAGGAGAGGGGATAAACATCGAGTTCGAAGTTGCGACCGAGAGGAGGGGGAAATAAATGATTTTGGCTTTGGTCCCGCGCGTGTGTACTCTACATTCTTGTCCCATTTGAACGTTTCATCGAGTACGTGTTAATCGAAAGGGCTACGCGCTTTTAGAAACGGAGAGAAAAAACAAAATGAAGAAATAATCAAACGACAATGAATGTTTGAAGCGGAATAAAGAGAAAAAGAGCGAGACCGCGTTTTCGAGCATGCGCAGTAGCCAGATTTTTCATCTCGCGGCGGTCTGTCACTTTCCGTTTCATCATTCGTTTTTTCGCTCTCCCATTATTCCTCTTCCTTTCCTAATTCGTTTATTTCCTTTTATCTGTATCTTCGTTTCTCCCTCTCGCCATTGTTTTTTCTCTTTTCGCTAAACCCCCCCCCCTTCGCGCGCTGTAGCCCGCGTACAGCTGTGTGCTGTGTGTCGTCAATTTATTTTCGGTTGAAACGCCAGTGGCCACTCTACACCGTAGAAATCTCGTCTCTTCGAAATAACCCACACATAACAGAGGCCGAGAGCTCGTGGCAAAGGGAGACAGAGAAGGAGGAGGAGGAGGAGGAGGAAAAAACCTGTATTATAAAATACGAAATTATTGTGATGATGATCACGAAACTGTAGAGTCGATTTCAAATTCGACGCAGTGACGAGGGCGACGCATGTCCACTCGCTTTCTCTATCATCGCCATTCAACACTTTCCATTAAAAAAATACTTCGTCTATCGAGAGCGGGAAAATATCGAAACTCTCATCGAGTTGCAAATCGATCTGGAATTTAGTGTACTTATGTATTTCGATGCGCTGATAAAGAATATCATACTCGAAATACCCGCGAATTCGGTTTTCAAGGTCAAATCGTCCAAAAATCGATTTTTTCGAAGTTTTTTGCATTTATCGCGATAAATATAAATTTTAGAGATAAATGTTTCTAACAAAAGTTATAGGCCATGAAATAACTGACATTTCTTGTTCTATACATTTTTCGGATAAGATCCGTGGTTCCAGAGAAAAATGCAAAATTCATCCGAAATTGGTTCTCGCTTCAGTATGCGAGAGAATCTAGGAAATGGAGGCGCATGGAAGGGGTAACTTCGTCGTGTATAGCGTGTCACAGCAGCGCGATCGTACTTCGCACGTATATTTCAATATACACGTAATATGTGTGTATATTAGCGATTAACGATCTATACTATGTGACCTTGTGACTTCGAGGAATACGGTGCACTAGTCATTACGAGTATAGAGACGTGAACGCGTTATTCGCCCGATTTATTTGATACATGAAACGGCAGATTATCGCCCATACATTTATTTGCTATAACCTATTATTTTTTATCTCTCCGGGTCACTAATTCTTGCTTGGCTTTCTGCTGGCGCGCCAAATCTTTTTCATCAATTTCGAGTAAACTTGACTCTCGATATACTTTTGCTGCAAAGTATATTATTTTACATCTACATCGCGTAAATCTATGCTTATTGAATTCTTTTTTTTTAAATCACTCATTTTCCGAAGCGCCGAGACGGAGCGAAATTTTCAAGGTCGCCGCTTGCATAACCGCGATAAATAGTACAATCAGAAAACTCAAATTTTTACACACTTTTCTAACGAATTATATTTTATAATCGCATTTCCGGAATTTTGCGATCGCCATTTTGGAAATTACATTTTTCGGCAGGAAAAATACACTCATGGGTCTGAGGGACCCCGAATCATTGCAGGACTCGATTTTCTTTTTCTGACCAAGCCTTTTTTTTGGCAAATTCGTTTGTTTTTTTTTTCTTTTCCCACGTGCAACTCTCCGTTGTCATGACGAAAAATAAAACGATCGTTTCCAAACACAGCAGGCTAAGAATTTTTTCGCCTCTTGTCCGAAACGTTGCACGAACACATTGAACGGTAAAAAAAAACGTCGCATTTAACGTATTAAGAGATAAATACATATTTAATAAGATTAATATGCTCATCCGGAAACGAGAGGTTTATGGGCCCTCAGCGGAGACGAGATTGAAATACCCCGGAGGTATTTCCGGGGTCCGGGGGTCAAAACGTCCCACCAACGTCACCAAGAGTTTGGTAGAATGCGTCGGCTCAAAACTTCAACCTCATGCTGTCAATAAATCGCGGACGGGACTCTATCATCGTAAATGTGTTGAGCCCGGGGGCACCAAGAAATATAATAATCCGTATCTTTCGAGTCTCGATGTGAACAAAACTTGCGGTACTTCGACATGTCCCCCTACATTTCGGGTTCGTCCAGTGACTCCTCGATGCAGAAAAAGTTTGTCGATGGTTGACTTGTCGCCCGGAGGGATCGATCACGAAACCGGCGACCTCAGGTACGAATTTTCCATATTTCCTCGATTTTTTTTCGCCCCAAACATGATTATTCAGTTTATTTCGTTCGTTGGGGAAAAAACGAGGTTAGAGACGTGGGAAATTCGTTGTTTGCGATTCCGTGAGAATAGACAACTCGATCGATCATCGAGAAATTTCGTAATCGCGAAAACATGTAAATATTTTGAATCTCTCGATTGTTGATAAAAGGGAAACGACAGACGCTGCGTTCCCAGAGCATAAAGTTCGACACGGCACACGAGCGTTATGAAAATATTGATTAGAAACGCGGAGGAGCATTTGAGCGGGATTTCTAAAGGGGTCGATGATATTCGTGGATTAGCATATACGCGCATCCTCGCTTTCCGTTGGTCCCTCGAGCCTACACTCGCCTACCGATGAAACTACCAAGTATAACCTATAAATAGTTTGAACTCGGAGTCGCTCATAATAGGTGCACGCAGAGCACCGAGCGAGAGGGAGAAAGAAAAAGGAGGGAAAGCGAAAAAGAGTAGAAATTGAGACAAAGTCATCTCGAGGCCTGCCTTGAAGATAGTCTTTGTTTACAATTATCGCCGCGCGCGCCGCGCTCGCAATAAATACGAACTAGAGAGAAAAAGCCGCTGCGGCGTTCTCCTCATTATTTCGCGAAGACAATGTTTTCATTGACTCGTTTTTGTTTTATTGGCGCATCGCCATTGTCGCCATTTTTTTCTATTCCGACAAATTTCTCTCCAACCTCGACTTTTTTTTTCTCTGACTGTACGAAGGTCGAAAAGCAGTTCGACATCGTTGCGAATCGCAGAGACTCTAGAAAGAACAATGGAACACGGTGGCGCTGGCGTTGTTCCTAACGCTGGACAGATTGCCAAGTTGTGGCTCGATTCGCCTAATTCGAACCACCTCGAGGACCAAGGTTGCGAGAAAAAAGTCGCCAAAGCGGCGAGCACCGTTTGTCACTTGCTGGCGATTAATGCCTGGCGGAGAAGACGCGAGGAGGTTAACTCTTTGCAGGAAACTGTTGAACAGCTCGGCCAACAAGTCGATCATTTGCACATTCAGATCGTTGTTCTGCGGCGTCTTCTCCACACGGAAAATTCTCGAGTCGAGAGACTAAATAGCGAAGCTCATCAAGCCAAGATTCAACTGGAGGAAGCGTCGCTCGAGCGAGATCGTCTCAAAATAGTAAAAAAAAAAAACCTTTCCCCAAAGACAAAAAAGAGCAAATAAAAAATCAAGAAAAAAAAAAAAATGGTAAAAATTCGAATTAGAGGTTAGGCTAGTGAGTTGAATTTTTTTCCTCAAAGGAAAAAGACCGAGTCGAGGAAGAAATGAAACAACTGAATGGGGAGACGGAGGTAAAGTCCGTGGCAACGGAGAATTTGAGGAACGAGCTGATGACCTTGAAGGGTCAGGTGGAGTCCCTTGACCAGCAAATATCAAGAGATCGTGAGAAGTTGTTGAAGTTGCGGGAGGACAAGAGAATCCTGCTCGACAAGGTAAAGCGATCGAAAAGTTGTTTCCTTTTCGATTTCGAAGTTTGAAAAAACAAAGTCGAATTATACGAACGTCAGAATGAGCTGGAAAAATGATAACAGAGAAATGTTCGATTTCGCGAGGGACTATTACGCGCGAGTTACTAGGACGATAATGACGTCACACAGCCAAGTATGCAGAAGCGAGAGAGTTGTTATCGTCGCGGGGATGAGTCACGCGAGTGTTTGGCGAGAGTGTGGGCGTTGGGGGTAGCAAGGCCGAGTCCAAGGGGTTGTTATACATAATTCTAGGAAATCAGTGATTCACTCTTTTCGATGTCATGCCCGGAAAAAATTGAAGGTTAGGAATTGCGATGATTTTTATTAGCAAATAAAAGCTGGAGATCCATTGTCCCCGGTATTTACGCAAACTTTTCGTTCCGGCAAACTTGAATCTGGCCGCTGAGGCGCGACAGTCGATACTGGGTCAATTTGACCCGAAACAAAAAAAAAAAGAAAAAAAAAAAAAAAAAAAAACTTCGCCTCGAAGAAAATTTCAATAAATCCGGAAAAAATACCAAAAATTGAGTCCAGGTCAATTTGGCCCGGAGCGAAATTTCAAAGTAAAAAAAAAAAAAAAAAACGTCCCCTCGAAGAAAAGTTCAATAAATCCCGAAAAAATACCAAAAAAAAAGTCCGGGTCAATTTGACCCAGTGTGTCTACCGAGCAACTTTTAATCATTAATCTCCATAAATAATCGTTACGTAACGCTCTACTATTCATTTTCTTGGATTCTCATTTTTCTTCACTACCACCCGCGGAAGTTCATTGCTCCGGCGCCCTGCTCCACAGCAGCAGGTCACGCAGCAAAATATATGACTCACTCCGTTTTAACATTATTAGCGACACGGTGACTCAAAGCATAGCGTATTATGTTACTTAGAAATGTCTTCGTACCATCGGTGGTACAATCAATATAAACCGTCCTCGCGCCATTCATCATTCCAAATACGTAGGTTTCCGCCACTGAGACTCTCGCCAACGAGCGTGGCATTAGAGCAGACAGCGCTGAAGCAAACCTTCAAGAATTGCAGGGTAGACTGAACGCCCAAGAAATTCGAATCGAGGCACTTCAGCAGGACAACCGCAAATCCACCAAGTAATTTTTTCATCATCGTTCTAAAATAGTCAAAAAAAAAAAGATTTTTTTTTTGGGATAATCCAAAATTTTGAAATTTTTTGAATTTTCCAATTTTTGATCTTCAATTTTTTTTTATCCGTTACGGGAACGTGATATTTTTTATTTGATCATGACTCAAGTTTTTTTGGAAAATTTAAAATTTTCCAAAATTATTTGATTTAATTTTTTTCTTATCGGTTTTTAAGGAATTCCGGAAACGTGATATTTTGAATTCGAACAAAGTTTTTTTTGGAGAATCCAACATTTTGAAAAATTTAATAAATTCAAAATTTAATAACATTTTTTTTTTTTTTAGTTTTTTCGGTATTTTCTCTGATTTTTCGTGTGCGCAATTGGTTATTTGGTTTTGGTCCTTTTCATAATCGAATTGAAGAGACTTGAAGGCAACTGAATTGGAAAAGTTAAAATTGGAGAAGAGACTACGACTGAGCGAAGATTCAGGCAGGGCGCTCGGCTTCCGAGCTGCGAATCTCGAAATGCAACTGAGCGATCGCGAGGCTGCACTCAGGCGAATTGAATCCGCCTATAATTTACAGCTGTGAGTTTTATAATCCGCAGAGCAATTATTATTAGCGAAAAATGATAAAATATGGGAACCTTCAACATTTTATGCAAAAAGTCGGAAATAATTATTGATCGAGAATTTTTATTGAAAAAAATGATAAAGAATTTGAATTTTCGTGATTCAAAAATCCAAAAATTGCAAAAATTTGAAAGAAAAATTATAAATCGAGAATTTTTGAGATTTCAATATCCAAAAAGAAATGAGAAAATGAAAAGAATTATTAATCAAGAATTTCCTATATTTTCATATCCAAAAAGTTCTAAAAATTATAAATCGACAATTTTAATTGAAAAAAATGATAAATAATTCGAATTCTCATGATTCGAAAATCCAAAAATTGCAAAGAATTGCAAAAAAATCATAAATCAAGAATTTCCATTCCAAAAGTATTGAAAAGTAAAAATTTCAAACGTGTAAACGTCAATAGAAAAAAGAGTATTGAAAAAAGTGAAAAGGACGAATGGAGGTTGGAAAATCCACAGGAACGAATTGACTGAGATTCGCGAGCGTGTGGTGCGGGAGAGTCAGGAAGTTGGATGGAGCAGCCGAGTGTTGCAAATCGCCGGAAGTGTGGTTTGGGCGCCTCGTGCGATTCTTCGTTCCTTCTCGTTTCTGTCGGGCAGCGGATCGCATTGAGGAGGATACAGAGCTCGAATGGATGATGCCGAGTGGACGAAAAGTCGATCGAATGGCCAAGTCCCCAAAAAACTTCGAATAGCGAAATATTTTCCTTTTTTTTTTTTATCCATTTTTTTTACGTCAATTATACCGCGTAGGAGAATATTAAGATTTACAGGAAAGACGATTAGTTTTGAGAAAATATCGAAATAAGACAATAAATTTGAAAACAATGTTTTCCCGCCTTTTTTCTTATTTAAAAAAATAAATTACCAAAATGCACGAAAATAAATAAATAGATTTTTCTCGTCCGAGATCGATCGGAATTTTGGAAATTCTCACCGACGCCGCTCGTGGTCCCAAAAAATGAATAAACGCGATTTTCCTCGTCCGACGTCCATCGCAATTTGGGAAATTTGGAATCTTCAGCTTTTCCATGAATAAATAACTAAAAATCGCGATGTTTATTTAATCTTATATTTTCTTGTTGTTTTTTTTTTTCTTTATTTTCGCATAGGTCGTTATTTAATTCTACGGAACGTTGAACGAGCGATAAATGGGTTATTTTGTGATACAATAATAAGTCGTTTCGTTAGTCTCGTTAATTAATTGGTAAATCATGTTGTTTAGGTAAGAAAAAATGTAGTTCGGGGGGGGGGGGGATTCTCGGATGAGAAGAAGAGGAGCTCGTTCTTCGTGAAAGTTAGCAAAATCTGGTGGAGCCTCGAGCACACGAGGAATAAACGTTCGATGCGCTCGAGTCAATAGCGTTGACTACTCATGAAAGTTGACAAAAAGGTGAATCCGCATAACTTGTTTGTTTTTCATTTTTCGTGCGTTTTTTTTCCATCGACGATTTGTCTCCCTTTTGTTTTCTCTATTTCTCGTCGATTTGTCGAGCAATTAGTAAAAAGTCTCTAAATATTCTGAGCTCCCGGTCGCACAATTAAAATTTTTCTCTTTCTCATTTATTTTCTCGTTTTTCCGGACACGTAATCACTAATTAACAACGAGTTTCGTTTCTCGATCGTACACGATCTCATCTACGCCTGAGTCCGACCTAAGAATCATCATTTTTTCCTTTAATACCCTAGAGAGTCTATGAGACTTGAGTTTTTCATTAAAAGTTACATTTCTTTAAACTTTTCGTGCTTTCCCTGGGAGCAACCATTTGCCCGGGGAACGGAGCGTACAAAATATCGTCGTAACGATTTTCGGCTGCGATGAGAATCGATTAATACTTGGATGAGAAAAATCAATTGGAATGGGAGAGAAATATCGTGGATTTTTCTTCTCTGACTAGACGCCACGATTTATTTCGCCAATTTTTTAAATACTGCGACTAGAAACTTATGAGTTTTTATGGGGAAGCGATTTTTCGACTTCCCGACGCTGCGAAAATGGGGAAAGTATTTTTTTCAAGTATCCAGTTAATTTTTCGCGAGGCTCTCGAACCTTTTCCCCTTTTTACGGGGTTTTTTGCATGGGAAATACTGCCAATGGGAAATTAAGTATCGTACGAGGATTTTTCAACGAGGAGCTCGAATTTTGTCTCGTTGCTGCGACGTGTCTCGTTTTTTTTTTTAGATCATGCCGAAGCCCTCGGTCCCTTCGCTGATTGCGAGGAGCAAGGCTCTTTCAAAGTGGTCGTAACACTCGTAATCGGGAAGGCAGAGCTGATTGAAACTGAAAAAGTTTGAAAAACGAAAAAAATTTGAAATTTTTACGAAAAAATCGAAATTTTTTGGAAAAACGTGTTTTTTTGCTGCTTATTTGGGAGAATGTCTCTTACCAAGTGTGAGCTGTTGGCAGATTGGCGAAAGTCGGTGCTGCAGTGATTTGGAAACGTGGGCTAAGCTGCTGGAATCCACCTGGCGGAAGTTGCGAACATCCTGTTGTAAATTGAAGCAATCGAGCCATTTCTTCTTGTGTAAAATTACTAACGGCTGTCCAGTACCAATCCAGGACACGGAGGAACTCGGGAGAGCTGCCGTTCACGATGTGATGCGCTCGTAAATCCGCCACGCTGTATTCTCCAGTTCCACACAACAATAACTACGAAGAATCCAAAATATAGAAAAAAAAATTAATTTACGAGGTCAAATTCCCATGTAAATAACAAAAGTTAGCAAATGTCAATTTTTTGAAAAGTAAAAAGGGATGACAGACTTGTCCACAATATGTTAGAAAATTTGCAAAAATTGGAGCGGTTGGACGATTTTTCGAAAAATTGAAATTTTTAAAAATTTCGAAAAATCGTAAAATCTAAACCGTTCCACCGATATTCCCCAAATTTAATACCAACCTTCCTATCACGATACTCTATTTATAAAAAAAAAAACTGAGTAATAAATCTCAAAATTTGCGGAAGTTAGAGCGGTGATCGTTTTTTTTATTGGAAATTTCAAAATGCCCGAAAAATCGTATTTTTACCCTGTAGCTCGAACCGTTCTCGAGTTATAAACGTTTGAATTTTCGATTGCCAGAACATCCACACCGGACATTTTTTCTAGAAACAATTTTGCAATATTTTAGGACGCATTTCAGCGCATTGACATTGAAAGTTGGAGAAAAAAAATGCACCGTCACATTGCGTTCCTCTCTGAGGAAAGAAAAAGGAGTGGAAATAAATTGATCAAGTAAATTTGGATGAAAATAAATTTGGGACAGACCTCGAGTTCATTTTCGTCGAAGATTCCCAAGAGATTGTCAGGAATGAGTTCGTTGAGGCCACGTAGAAAATGATCGACTTCGTTGCGTATAGAGCTGGCGAGGCGATGTTGAGCCAGTGCGTCGAGATATCGCAATTTAGTGTCGTTGGTAACACGAAGTTTCGTGCCTCCTGGGATGAGCTCAGCGACTTTCAACAATTGGCCATCTTTGTCGTATTCCTCCTCGACGAAATAAAGTTCCATTTCTTCGACGTCGTTCTCGAGGATGTATTTGACTTTGCTCAGATAGAGGTCCGGGTCGTCTTGCTCGAAATATTTGTAATGAACTCTGAGGCCGATTATTTGAGCGAGGAATGAACGAGTGAATCGCGCTCGTACGAGCTGACGATACGAACCACCGAGGGCCGATTCGTACAGACATTTGCCGACGATACGCCCCGCGAATTCGTAATGTTTAAGCTTCAGGTTCGGAGGCCTTTTGTTATTCGGATGGACCAGAGCTTGCTGAGACTCACCGAATGACGCGAACAAACCGTTTCCAGCGTCGAAAAGTGACGCGCAGATTAGCTCGAACCATTCTCGTCTTACACCGCCCCAATCCACTCCTGCAAGCCAAACGGCGTTGTGAAATTATTCCAGTCAACTCTGTGGGGATGTGGGAGGCGAAAAACACTGGGAATATTTTGTTATGGGTTATTTTTTGGCGAGGGACTTGGTGAGTTGAGATTTGGAGTGGGGGAATCTTTCTAGGGCTCGTACGAGGCAAATGGCTGAAGATAGAGCAAAAGTGCATAGGACCAAATTTGTAGAGGGGACAATTTCCTAGAAGAAAGCTCTCGGCGAATTTTTCATGGCCCCAGCGGTTTAGACACAATCACCGGATTCAAGAGGGCTCTGGAGAGTAACCGTATTTCAGGCACTTTCTCAACGCGCTCTAGCGACCAAACCACTAGAGATAGAACATGAACTTGAACATAATTATTTTGTAGCAAATTTTGCGTACTACAAGATTGGTCCTTTGCACTTTTGCTCCACCTCTACTCGTTTCGGCAGGATACCGCCTCAAGAGAAAAATTAACAAAAAAAAAAAAGAGTTCTCGAAGTTTCCGTCCAATATGGCTCCTACCTTGTTCTCCTTGAAACGTGATTTCAAAGTTCCTGCACCATTCGTTAACAGAGAATCCCTTGGTCGCCTTCATCGACTGAAATACAGAAAAAAATGGTTGATTCCACGGTTCTTGATCGCCAAACGCAGAAAAACGATTTTCAGTTTCTTTACCGATTCCAAGAGTTTGTCCCGCTGGACTTTCATAGAAAGTTTCTCATGATAGTGTTTCTGATGATGTTTTCTGACTTCGTGATAAAAAAAGTCTTGTTTGTCGGCGAAGGTCTCGCTTCCTCCGATATTTTTAAGTAAAAATAAAGTAAAAGTAGCGGCGATGACGTCGCGATAGTGTGAAATGAGTTGGATCGGTGGTTGACATCCGTCGTCGATCGAGAACGAGTCGTAGCCTTCGTGTTGATTGTTGGAGCCTTCGAAATGGAACTGTAGGCAAAAGGAAGGAGAAAAAATTTGAATTTCCGGAGGTAAAAGTGTTTCCTTGCGTGCGAATTTCGAGAAAATCGTCGGAGCAAAAAAACGAATCGAAAAAAGTGAAAAAATGGAGAAAAAAAAATGAAAATCATAACTTTTTACACACCATCGATAAGTTTACCTTGGTCGAAGGACAGAGTCTAAAAGTGACGAGTCGCTTCGGTATAAACTTCAAAAGATATTCCTTGATGGTCAACTGCTTTGGGGATATGAAGCAAAAAACTTTTTTTGGTTTTGAAAATTTTTCCCCCTGCATCCCAAGTAACTTTGCCGCGTAACAAATGTCCGGGTCTTTCGAGGCGACGTTGTTGTGCACCATCCTCGCCACCGGACCTGGACCGGATCGGAAAAAATCAATTATTTTTGAGAAAATACAATTTTTTCAAGAAAATACAATTTTTCCCCGAAAATACAATTTTTTTCAAGAAAATACGATTCTTTCAAAGAGATACAATTTTTTTTCAAAAAAATACGATTCTTCTAAGAAAATGCAATTTTTTCGAGAAAATACAATTTTTCCCTAGAAAATAGGATTTTTTTCAAGCTCATACAAGTTTTTTCAAGAAAATGCAATTTTTTCCAAAAAAAAAATTAGCATTTTTTGTCTCAGACAGAAAAATGGGGAATTTTTGGTTTTTTTTTACACTTACTCTCAAGGACGATAATATCGAAATCTCCGTTGTGTAATTGTAGGCCTGAGAGACTGACTGTTGCGTGGTAACATCCTCCTTTGGGGAAGCCGACTTTTAGACGAATCCTCTGATTCGGACTATCGTATTCGAGGTTTATCGTGCAGCCTTCCGGCTGTCCTTCCTCCGAACTGCCAATCTGCAGTGTCCAATAAATTCTCCATAATAAATAAAATCTCAATAAACTAAGAAATTACAAATTCGGGCTCAAAATTTGTGGGAAAAGACGATCATTAGTGAAAAGTAACTTTTCCTTTCTTTGTTTTTCCCATTAATCAGCGATTCCACGACCTTAACCTGACCTTGAGAAAAAAAAAAGGGGGAACAACCTGAGTAATATTGACGTGATAGCCATCGGTGGGTTCGTCTCCGCTCCCGAATAAGCATAAATTGTCGTATTCGTCTCGTGGTTCGATGGTCATGGAATGTGCGATTTCGGCAGTGCAAACGACCGTCGAGCTTTGTCGTACAAAGACCGTTTTGTTGGGATCGGGAGGGCCTGGAAAAAAAAAGGAAGAAAAATCAAATTTTATAGTCGCAAAGAAAAATGAATAGAAAAAAAAGAGAAGAATGAAAAAATGGGAAAATTACCAGGGAGAAAATTTTTGAGAAAAGGGCTTCCGTGCACGTGGCAAGAACCGATGAGCACGGCGATTCTGTACTGGCCAGCGTGACGGACAGTGAATTTGACGACTGCAGTGTTTGCAGCGAGAGGATCTGTGCCTCCTAATTCTATGAGGGTCGCTACTCTTCGTGTGCCTTCGGTTACCTCGACTATCAGATTGTCTTTGTCACAGATTGGATAAGGTTGACCGTTGCGTTGATAAAACTACGAAAAAGTAAAGAAAACCAAATTTATTCTTATTTTTTTCGAAGGTCATAAAAATTCGTTAGTGAAATCGATTTTTTTCCTTTTTTCTGTTTATCCGGAGGATGGGAATGTTGGTTCAAGGTTTTTACTCACTTTTACAGTAAAAGTCATTGTTTCCCCGACAAGCTGTGGCTCCTCCCATTCAAAATGAACCCGGCAGTTACTCGGCAACAAATACTTTCCGGTTACGTACTGCAGCAGCGAGTGTTTTGCTTCGGGGGCCAGGGCAGGCTGGGTCATAGCCGCGAGGGTAACTAAACCCGCGACTGACACTGACACCACTAGCATTCCACCTGAACCAGAGAAAACTATTGAAATTCTGAAGAACAGCGAAAAAAATGATTTTTCCATTTTTTTTATGGGAAATATTGTAATTTTTGGTTTTCATGGGGTTTCCTATGGTTTTGGTGTATCTGCGACGAATTTGAAGCGACTTGGAGCTCGATTTTGGGTGGAGAAGAATTTTAACGCTTACCCCAGGTCCAGGCATCTTGGTGTTGACTATTTTTCACGACCGAGCTCCAGAGATCAGCCTTGAGGGCTTCCAGAGAGTCCTTCAAAGTGGGTAACGTCTGACGAGCCTGGATCCATCGTTGGAGGTCCTTCCCAAGGACAGCGCGTACCTCGTTGTCTTGCACCCCATAAACATCCTCCAGAGATACAACTTCCATTTGCATCAGCCTGTTTTGCCAAAATTTTACGTTTTTAAAAAGAATTTTCGACTCTGACGTTTACTGTGTGACACTCGGTCTGGCGGACCGAGATGTTTCGTCGCATAATACCATGAAAAATGGAGCTATGGGGGTTTGATTGTAGTGAAATCGATACGCCAGATTCCGGCCAATAAAACGAGATACTCGGTAAAACCGAAACATTATTTGGCCATGAGTTATGACTCTTGTAAAAAAAAAAAAACATTACTTTCAATTTTTTTTTTTTTTTTTTTTTTTTTGTTTTTTTTTTTTTTTTTTTTTTTTTTTTATATTT